>JBBPLP010000073.1:0-62867 GCA_038089875.1 Fistulinella prunicolor | reverse complement strand
CTGCATCATGTTCATTGACAAGTCTGCATCTCTCCCTGCTGTCACCACAAACATTCCTTGATGGCTTACACCACGTCAAAATGTCAACTGAGAAAAGGGGAAATTTAGGGTATCAAGTTACATTGTTGATCAAGGACCACTTTGTGTACATACTGTATTATGGTTGTGTGCAGCTACCTACTGCACACATATATTTCATTCTTTGAATGATATGACATTTTGCCTGCAATTGTTACACATGTTTCTGAGCCTAAGTTGTGGTTTGCATTTACTGTAGCAAGAGGATTCATTTTGCCAGTTGAGTCTCATACATGTTCATTGCAAAAACAGACATGAAAGTCTTTGATTTCCAGCAACAATTATACAGCAGCATACATCATTCAAAGAATGAAATATATGTGTGCAGCAGGTAGCTGTACACAACCATAATACAGTATGTACACAAAGTGGTCCTTGATCAACAATGTAACTTGATACCCTAAATTTCCCCTTTTCTCAGTTGACATTTTGACGTGGTGTAAGCCATTGAGGAATGTTTGTGGTGACAGCAGGGAGAGATGCAGACTTGTCAATGAACATGATGCAGGAAGATATGGATGGTGGGCAGTTGCAAAAGCCAACCGTGACCGCACTTATTCTGCTTACAACCCACTCAGATATGCTCGGGGTCCTTTCCTGGCAGTCTCCAAGGCACGACTTTTCTCGATGCATTTTCCGCATAGAAATGAAAAGCGCTGTAATAGACAGTTCAGAATCTTGTTGACTTTCGCCTGGCTAGAGACAAGCAAGGTTTGTGCCGACGCCAGACGCCGCTTCCCAAGTCGTCAGGCAGGCTTAGAATTTTGATGATGTCTCACCCACTTAATGCGTATCCTACTCCATGCTATCATCTTTAGAAGAGAGAGAATGGGTGGTACAACGTGACCACAATATTGGGTGAAATGAGCACTGTGGCCTTCGAATAATCAACTTTCTGCTTCGACAAAAATCAAGCGAACAGAGTCCAAGTTGGCAACAAATTACCATGGCGATGCGGAATCTGCAGTATGCTACCTGTGAGAAGGGGCGGGAGTAAAAGTGAGTACTCTTATCAGCATAAAAAAAGTAAATCGCACCCACCGCTTCAACAAGGATGTCTATCCATATCAGTATAATAACAAAGTCAGGTGATGTCTCCTGCTCTTTTCTGTTGGGATTTTAGTCCATTTATGTCGGAGTGTAAGGGCTGCCGGATTTGACACCTATTAAGCTGTCACGGAGTCGTGCCAGCACTGTCGGAATTCAAAGGCATCTCGACTGGATTAGGAGGAGATTGAATTGAATAGATTTCTTCCTACAGCTCGATCAGGTGAGTCTCTCAGCACAACTTGGGCAGGGCATACCTCCTGCTCCTTTATAAAATTGCAAACACAGCAGTCTAGGCTGCTACCCCTTTTGCGCGAAAGTTCGTGAACTTATGGACCATGTATAGCCGTAAACTTACTTCAAGTATGTACAGGTACAGAAATTCGTGAGATGAGTAGTAACGCTAACAAACAAAACACAAGGTCATCTTTTTTTCTTATCCGAGAGGTAGGTTAATCTGAATCCTGTCAGAACAGACGATGTTCACGTGCCGTTGGTATTCTATGCTACTACCGTAGCAATTCAGGCACGATACTTCATGTATCAACTCGACCAGTTTAATGAAAGGTACCCCATCAGACAACCTCGGGATTTTTCACCTCGCCATTCGACGAAGAGTACTGTTTGCCACGCCACGCGAGTCAGTTGCGTGAGAAGGCGTCTCCTTACACTGCCCTGCTCACCTCGTCCCGAATGTACTCGTGTGTCGTGTCAATCTTGACGGAAATATTGTTTGGTGCGTGCTGATACAACAGTTCATGAGATCACAGAACTTCTAGACCGTCTCCCATAGAAAGTTACCTTGGATGATTCAAATAAGCTGTGGCCTTTCCTTTGCTGCGTACCTTGACAGCTGCAAGGAAGCGAGATATCGTCGGTACGTTCTCCCTTCCTTAACCCTTTGCGCGCATTCAGCGTGCCAAGGAGGGTGTTACAGTAGACTGCAAAGAAACAGGCAATTAAAAATTTTCACCCTCTCGGCACAGTACGTACGTCGACCAATGCAGAAGTAGAACGACATATAGATCCACGCGTCCGGCCAGAGATTAATCTATCACACGATCAGCAACGAGCAATATCATGAAGCATAGAATAACACATACGGTAATCAATGAACCCCAGGCAAAGAGACTAATGGAATATCAGTATTATCCCCTTCATCACATCGCGAAACCAACCTAGTCAAAATACCAGTGTTGACGGTGAAAACAATCTAGACCACATTCGTCTTTCACTGAAAGCGACTTCGCTGACATGTTCACTTACCAATCGCTTGATCATGCCGTCAGACCTGACGATAGAGTATTCAACATGTACAGTAAGAACACGAGTGGAAGTATTACCTTTCGAAGCCCGTTCGCGATGCATGTAG
Source organism: Fistulinella prunicolor (assembly GCA_038089875.1). Classification (NCBI taxonomy): domain Eukaryota; kingdom Fungi; phylum Basidiomycota; class Agaricomycetes; order Boletales; family Boletaceae; genus Fistulinella; species Fistulinella prunicolor. Next base: position 60,370 of record JBBPLP010000073.1, on the reverse strand, counting down.
GTAGTAACAGAGGAACCCGGCGATAAAGAGGTCCCCTACTGCAGAGAAGGCATTGACCGACATCGAGAGACCCTGAATGCATCGTCAGCAGCCGTTCATAAACATGGCTTTCCTTCACTTACCTTCACTTTAACAAACTTCGCATATGTATCCAGGGGCACACTGAGCGTACATCAGCGAAACGGGAGGCACATATAAAACACAAACATACGCCAAAATACATAAGACTATGTGGTATTACTGATGTCAATGCTGTTTACGGATAAAAATGGATGTCACCCACTGAAAGATGTAACTGCAAATAAAATACTCTCAGTGCTGGAAGGTCAACTCGGGATCATTTGACGTACGGAATTCGCCAGCAACAAATATCAACTGAAAAAACGACTGAGTAATTGTTTTGCGTGCCAGAAATGACACCGCTTACGACGAAACCAGTAGCAAACCAGTTCTTATTGCTGACTATAAGAATATTGAATGACGGGAGCCCATGAACGAAAGGCAAAAACGTACGCCTGTAAACGCGCATTGCTAGGAAGCACTGGACAGAAAATATAGTGAATGACTGGTATATCTAAGGTGAGCTAGCCGGAAACACTAAAACAATTAAATTACATACATTGAAGTAGATTTCGACCTGGGTAACATGAGAGGTCAATGACGCCCGACGAAGAGAGACCACGACTTACGACAAGACTCCTGATATGGAATAAGTATGTGGATTTTTCACTGAGACCTTCGAATGAGAATGCACTCACCAGACAACATTCGACAGCTCTTTATCAACTCCGAAGTAGCTGATGACATATACGTAGACTAGAAAGAAGTGAATACGACATACCGGTGAATGATGGTTGCACTCACCCATGTGCACAATCAGGGCCTCGTGGACAGTATCCGTCAATAAAATGCCAGCGACCTACAAGTTTTGTTCACAATTAGAAAAGGACGAGAGAAATTTGCGTAAACTGACGAGAAGCTTGATATACCATCGGTCCGAGGGATAATGAGTGAAGTAGTACCAAGTCTGAATGCAGGTGACTAGTGTTGGTTGCGTTAGCAAGGGGGAAATGGTTGATGCGGTTAGGCACACACATCCATATAGACTATTGACAGAATCGTGAGTATTGTCTCTGGATTTATCACAGGTTACATACTCACATCGATGCGACGACGATCCCGATGTAAACGGCACCGATACTGTGATGGGTGAATAAATGATCGTAGGTGGGGTAGAGCGACATACGTATTATCGTAAGACATCGGTGGAGCGGAAACGGCAAAACTACAGGGAAGAAACGGCGGGGAGGGGCGAGGTCATCACAGAATTGAAAGAGACTATTTAATGGCAGCTAGGAAATCAAAAGAGAGCGTGACAGACCAAAAAATTTCGATCCTGACAGCTTGTCGATACTGTGTGATAGCCGACCCTGCGAGGTACTGCCAATCGACATTTTGAAAAGCGCATACTCCTGTTTGATTTTGAGAGAAGATATGATTTAGTGGATCTCTTTATTATGATTTTCTTTTTCATGAGCTGCCCGCAATGTAACGATCCGAGTCACATTTGGACGCATCCAGCGATCCCAACGTATAACATACCGTCTTTTCAGAACATTTCAGCGTTCGAGTCTTGAACGTTTTCATGACGTCTCATCGAGGAATTCCCTCTTCAGCTCTCCGTATTAGCGACCCTGCTTTCATGTCAGTTCTGGTGGAGAGCGACCCTAGAATCTGAGTTCAGACCTCTGACAGCGAAGTCATAATACGACGGAGTTACCGGTTATTTGCAATGGTCCACCTACGAGTATATTGCAAAAGGACACCGATTTTAAGGTTGGCATTTTTCACAAGCTACTACTAGTGTGTGTCCTTGTCCCCCTAATCGACGGCTCGATAGATTATAGATAGACAGCCGCTGAGCATCTTCTGCGGACACCGTCCCCACTTCCAGACAAGTGGCAGCTCCTGTGTTCACTGATTTGTATTTGCAGCGGCTGGTATCCATATAACCAACTGTCACGCTAGCCTGAAGCCAAAATTTTGGTACGAACAACCAAGTTTGTGCCCTCTTTCTCCGATCGGTCCCATGATACGATATTTGCAGTGCTCGCGTGATGATAATAGGGTGTATCTGATAGCCCTGGTCCCCGAAACGATTGGCATTTTATAAAACGCATTTTTTTTTGGATTAGTGCGAAACGTGATAAAATTTTCAGGGGATCATAACTGGCACTGCCAGTCTTTCCTGTGGAACGTAAGCCATATAAACTTGCAACTTTCAGTCGCTCGATTGTTTCATTTCAAGCGGTTTTGCAGATTCGGAGGTCGAACCCGTGACGTACATAAAACGTGGCCAGGGCCTTTAAAAGTCAGTTGAACTGCTCCGCACCACACGGACCATATGCTCTACATACATATACTCATTACAACGGTTGATCGGAAAATTAAATGTGCTAGTTCGAGGACAAAACTTGGCTGACCAGACTCGGAACTGATTCAAAGCTTTCACACACATACGACTACTCGACTCGATACTTGTTATGGGATAGCTTGATGCACCATGTTTCGGCGGGTTAGCCGGCAATGATATAACGCATTAACCCCTGTATGGACCTTGTATTTCTTTCGACTTCTGACAGATATCAAATTCAATGTTTCACTTTAACTTGAGGGCATGCGCAGATTCCCGTGTGCCTTGAAGATTTGCCAATGGAAAAAAAAGGGAACACAGGTTGCACTTGACAGGAAAATGAGTGATATCTGGCCCCATGGCATCCGGAAAATGACAGCATTGCACGCCCAACGACTCGAAATCTGTTCGTCGGGTGAGATAACCCAACGGATGTTGCAGAGTGAGCAACGGGCCATGTGATCGAGCACAGAAGCTTAGTGATGGCAGCTGAGTGTTGAATACTGTGCATACAGGGGCTCCCATATTGATGAACATGGTTCGGGCCGGTACTAAAGGTTGTGAAAGGAAGGTAGTGAACCGAGCAGAAAACTAGTCTGCACTCGAGGTCAACTGTCCGACGACTCACTTCATCTGTTCTTGGCCAAACATTCAACCATCCAAAGATTCAACAGTTGGTTGGACGCTGGCTGGCCAACTAATTCAAACCTTGAAAATTGACACGAACAAATTCGATTCAGGGTAAAGTCGTTTCCTTTGCGGTTCAATTTTGCAGGTCATCAAAGCTCTGTTTCAACTTCATCCTTTGAACCTAGGTCAAACTTGGATGAAACGTGACGTAAACTGACAGAAAAATGCCAGATGGGAGACAATGCTGAAATGGTGTGTCATCGACTGCAGCGAGGCGAGGGAAAGTATAACAGGAAAATGAAAATGAAAATGATACGAATAGGATAAAAGTTGGAACGCTCGTATCAAGACACGTGGTAGAGTTACTCAGCCTTCAACTCGCGCAGTGCAAACAAGCTGTTTGCGGACGCCGGACGCACACAATATTCGATGGCGGATTCGAGAGAAGCCAAGTGTTGCCGGCACGCACTGAACGGCCTGTTTCAAAGAAAGAAAGTACAAACGACCAAACCAGCAAACGAGCGAGTAGGACAAGCTTGCCGTTGTGAAAATATGTGTACGTGGCTCAAGGTGGCAGTAAATTGTAAGGGTCGGAGTCGTCGCCGTGATATATCCTCTTGACCTGCCATTCGACACATCGAAAATGTCGAGGACAGAGTTGTGGTTTCATGAATGATAGACGCTGGATGAATCATGAAACGAGCGCGGAACTCAAATTTAGAATGATGACCACACCGAGTCTCGTTGAATTGAAGTTGATGTTTCGGTATGTGAAGTGGCAATAAGCTGACAGCAAGGCTGCATGAAGATGACAAGGAGTTCCATTTGGAATTGAGTTCATGATAAACAGTGGGCCTCGCGCAAGGACTTCATGTACCACTTGCCTTGCAAACAAAATAACCTGTTCACTGGCGGTAATAACGGATTAGATAGTATTCGCGAGTAGTATATAGCAACCAACGTCGTGAGGAGGACTACTAAGTTCTTGACTTTCGAAGTTCCGGCCTCGGCTGTAGTGCGAAAGCTGAACGTTAAATCGACGCCTGCTTGAACTTCGGCCTGAGTTGTTCGTCAAAATAGGACTTGGCAGAGAATTGAAATTCCTCGGTGGACACGACACGCGACAGCCCGCATACAGCTGTCAAGTCAAACGAGTGATTTCAGAACGTCAAAAGCCGATTTCGGAACCATTTTTGGTAGCCCACGCTCGATATGGTTACCCCCTGTCACAAGGTGGGCGATGGGTTAGCCACGTCTTCCTCATGTCAGATAACGTGCAATTGGGATACCATGCTTCCAGATGTCGCGCTAATTCAGTGCTTACATGACGTCCCACTCACCATATCAGTTGCCAAACCGGGGCCGTCGAATGAGTTTCCGCGACTTTCGAGCAAACAGTAGTTGTAAAAGTTAGCCGCTTGTGTAGCACTGGTGTCGTGTAACAACTTGCAAGCTATGTGCGAGCGTAGCCTGAAAGAGGCATCATGATGGACTTCTATGTACATCTGCAACATCCAGTCGTCTGATATATGTCATACACGTGATCCACGAGAATTGCCCAGCCAGCACATGTAGATACATTTCATGATAAGACATCCTTCCCAAAATGCAATGTTCGAGGACGCCATGAACAATATGCCAACGTGTGTCCGTTTATGCACAGGATGTCGCAATGTGTCATCCAGAATGGAGAACGAAATTGCGTAGAGTCGCACCCCCCCTCTTCACAAAGTAAACCAGAATACAATGCTATTCCTGGTACTTCAAAACCACTGGGCACCATCGGCAAAGACGCGTCGCGGACCGCGGTGCACAGCAGTTCTGGTGATGGTTCCGTACTGAGACCTCGCCCTTCTACGATCAGCTGTGATTGATCGTTCGGATCAGGAACGGAAAGCTGGGCTCCAGAGTCCAGCCTGAAGGCATACGTCATTTGCGGTGAGGGAACAACGGGGCTCGACGACGGCGACTGGTGGATAGTCAAGAAGTAAGAGGCGAACGGGAATAAATATGAACACAGATTCTGTATTGAAGGAGCACAAGCAACAATACGCGGGGTACGGGGAGTGAGGGAGAGAGGGTAAGCGTATGGGACGCCAAGATGCACGAAAAAGTCAGGGACGAAGAGAGCAGAAACTGCCCGTGCTCTGCCATATTTATTTCTGGGAAACAACCGGCCGGCGTATCACGATCGGGGAGAGTCGATCTCTGGGAGCTGCTCCCTCCGCAGGACCAGATCAGGTCAGATGTGTTAAACAACCCGAATGGGTTGTTGTAACTTCGTTCACTCGGTAGAAACTACGGTACAGCATACGGTATAGCTAAGGTTATGTAAGCAGTGGCTGTACCTACTACTAATCGAGATTGTGATCTCCAACAAGATGCATCGAGTGTAAGATGAATACTCGATTCGTGTTACCCGTTGCGACGATGCCACAAGGAAACAAGCCACAGCGGGAAGTAATAAATTTTACCAACCTGGCTGAACTGTCTAGATTGTAGTCGAACTGGCGGATAGCCCTGTGATGAGTATGGTGGCCTTCCTCGCTGGGTGACCCGGCCGTTGGGGCAGAAGCTGCCAAGATGGCTACGCACGTTCTTGCTCAGGACGATGGGGCAAAATAAAACGAGAGCGACAAACGAGAAGACACCAACGAAGGTGCGGAGGGAAAGAAAGCCGAGGGAGTACGGGATGCAGTAAGATATTCCAGAGGCGAAATCGGTCCCATCGATCGGCGAACCCACGTCGACCAAAGCGACGCGCCTGGTATAAAGGCAAGTGATACTGCCGTCGGCCAGCCTATTGCGCGTGTTGCCTTGGCCGCGGTCGCGGATGCGAAGGACCCAACGATCCGAAGCACCCTCGTCTGGTTGATCAAGCTCACTTCAAGCCCAAGATGGCTGCGTTCGAGGAACTGAAAGGACTCTTCAAGTAGTAGGAGCGGAAGACATGGTGATCTGATCAGCGAGATTGTTACAGAAAGGAATCCGATGGAGAAGGTTTTTGTCGGACGCCGAGAAATACAAGCAAATGGACTCGTAGGAATTTCTTTACTAATAAGGAACAAAATTATTTGCCATCTGTTGTTATGCTTCTTGAAATCAGCACTCAAGAACAAGAAATGTCAATTTTTAGGTCACCCTCTCAGGAAAATAAAACTCGATATGATTGGCGACTGCAGGCACCGCTACCGTGATACCTTCTTGGTCTGGAAGTTATTTGTTCAACTCTCGACGCGACAATCTGGTCAGATTTGCCACTTATTATTCGACTGATCTGCCGGGGCTTCGCTTTTCATGTCCACGGGGTCTGCCCCGGTTTCCATTCGTCATTTGAGGCGTTTGGGACATTTCTGATATGCCTTGTCATGCATCCGAATTTCTCCACTCTTGACGTCCTGTTTTCTTTCAGTGCAGCCACCCGACACCAGCCACACAACGTCTAGTGCCCTTTTCATACGGTCTAGCCTCCCAGGTGGCTCTCTCCATTTTCGTTGGATATTTGCCCGCTTCCTGAGTGACTCGTGAGTCTTTTCTTTTTCGTTTTGTCCCAAGCTACGAGTCTACTTCACTCCCTCTCTTAAAAGTTCACGGCACAGAACGCATTGTTACACAGACAGCACGAGAAAAGAAAGCAAGCGAACAGGGGTATAGCAAATTAAATTAGGCTCCCAGGTGTACATATAGAATCCGTTGGTCGAATGAGACATCTGCCAATGTCCACACCGTCTTGTGCAATGCAAACGCCGCCCGCGTATGATCCAGTTGCCCAAACCCGTTAATCATGTTGTCATAGAACATCGGTATGATCTTCTTCGTCTGTCTATCGTCCACCGCCCACATCGTCCCAATCACAGAACGGAATCCAGCATGTTGCATCGCCGCCGCGAGATGGATCATCTCGTCTGGGCATTTCTCGTCGCCGACAGTGGTATGACATGCAGAGAGGTATGCGAACTGGGCATTCTGTTGTTCACACCGCATGATGTGCTCGATCGTGAACCGTCCGTCGTGCAAGGCAAATGCAGATTCAAACGGTCGTTCCCGGTTGGGAATACCATGGCACGCGAAATGAACCCATTCGTTGTTGCAGAGCGCTTCGGTAACCTGGGCAGTGCATGACTCAGGTCCCTCGATGCGTGTGAATGCGGTGACACCATCGACGCGCTCAGCAATGTTGTCCAGTTCAGCCGCCACGGAAGGGAGTTCTTTTTCTCCCTTAGCGTTCGCCTGACCGATGGCAATAAATCGCCTCCTTTCAGCCAATACTTGATGCCGTCGTCGAGCGTGGATGAGGGCGGTAAGGGTGGGGGTGTAGGAAGATATATAGAGCTCAGCGAGCTTTGGTTGACCCTTGCGATATCGACCAGCAGCATGCAAGGGGAGAAGAGAGAACTCGGCAGTGGGACACCACCAAATGCGTGACTGTGGTGGATGTATTGTCCGAAGGAAGTCGACGATGGGGGAGACGACCTCATCCCAAATCTGCCATAAGATCATAATTAGCTCCTTCGTCACGTCCATCAACTTTGCCCGAACAGTCAACTTATATAGCGCTAATGTCAAGTCTTGAACGCGATCTCTTGTTATCTTCAATGGGATGTGAACAGGATCCTGATCAAGTAAGAGAATGAGTGCGTCACAGCTGTACTTGCTTGCATTCACGACGACGACGGGGCCTTCTTTGGCAGCTTGTTGCAAATCGGAGAAGAGTGGTGGCAAAAGGAAACGTGAGAGAAGAGGCAACCTGCGGATGTCATCCACAACTCTTTGTAATTCGACGTTAAGACGCCACACATGATCATGCTGATCGGGGCCGGATGACCCAAGAACAGTGCGAATGAGGGAAGTGAGATGTGTGAATTTTTCCGCCAGCGTCTCTCCTTCAGGGCCCGCTGCTATAACATCGTCGACTGGAGAACGGAGGCGAGTAAGCTGGCCCCAAAAGACACCCCGTCCCTGTTCGAGAAGCTCGGTGGCTTTGGTAGGAGAGAGTTTACGAAGACAAGCTGAGAACGCGTCCACTGCGAGAGATGACGTTCGGGTTCTGAGGGTGACTAGATGCTGAGGCAATGATGGGAAAGTAGCGAGATGATGAGTGAGAAATTGGAGAGAAGTTTCGTAAGCTAGGACTGTGGACGGATGTTGAAATTCCTCTGCGACATCAATCCATTTTCTCGCGGCCTCCAGATCATCGGAAGAGATCATTTGAGGAATATCCACTAGCTGAGCATAAAGTGTGAAAATTTCTTCTTTGTCGTTCAAGTGGCGGGAGAGCATGAATCGGGAACGGAGGGCGCAAGCAAGGTTATTTAACGAGTATGATCGGTTTGGGTGACCTAACGGACGAAGCGCAAGTGCCTTGCGGTCAAGGACAATGGCCTCGTTCAGGTCGTCCGTTTCCCCAAGCTGGTCGCGCCGAGTGCTGAGACAAATGGCAAGATTGTTCAAAGATATTGAACGATCCGGGTGCCCTGGTGGGCGAAGCACTAGTGCCTCGCGGTGGAGGGCAATCGCCTCGTTCAGGTCGTCTGTTGCCCCGAGATGGTTGTACCGAGTGCTGAGACAAATGGCAAGATTGTTCAAAGATATTGAACGATCTGGGTGCCCTGGTGAGCGAAGCGCGAGTGCCTCGCGGTCGAGAACAATTGCCTCCTTCAGGTCATCCATTTCTCCGAGCAGGTTGTACCGAGTTCCAAGATCAGCGGCAAGATTGTCCAAAGACCTTGGACGATCCGGGTGCGGTGGTGGACGAAGCGCGAGTGCCTTGCGGCCGAGGTCAATCGCCTCCTTCAGGTCATCCATTGCTCCGAGCAGGCTGTACCGAGTGCTGAGATGAACGGAAAGATTGTTCAAAGACCTTGAACGATCTGGGTGCCCTGGTGAACGAAGCGCGAGTGCCTCGCGGTCGAGGACAATCGCCTCATTCAGGTCGTCAGTTCCTCCGAGCATGTTGTACCGAGTACTGAGACGAACCCCAAGATTGTTCAAAGAGGTTGAACGATCCGGGTGCCCTGGTGGGAGAAGCACGAGTGCATCGCGGCCGAGGACAATCGCCTCGTTCAGGTCGTCCGCTGCTCCGAGCAGGCTGTACCGAGTGCTGAGAGCAACCCCAAGATTGTTCAAAGAGGTTGAACGACTTGGGTGCCCTGGTGGGCGAAGCACGAGTGTCTCGCGGTCGAGGACAATTGCCTCGTTCAGGTCGTCCGTTGTCCCGAACTGGCTGTACCGATCACTGAGATGATTTGACAGCCAAGTCAAAGAGACTGGTCGCATAGTATGGCTAGGTGGGCAAAGTTCCAGTCCCTCACGATCAAGAATGATCGCCTCGTCGATGTGACTGCGGCCGCCTTCTTGCTTAAACTTGGCGACCAGGGTATCTGCTCGTGAATGCAACTTTCTCACTGGTAGACATATTACTCTTGCTCTCCACTTGAAAACAAAGGGACGAATACCTTCTGAATCCACCACATTACGCCCGCCTTCACGCTCCAAATTGGCAGCGCCGTCACGACGGGATTCCGTCGGCGAACTGGAGTGGTCATCTGATGGACACATTAGCCTTTCTGCTTTCCAAACCGCTAGAAAGAGACAAGAACCTTTCGAATCCATGCTGGCTGCACCAAAGTCTTTGGAAAACCGCTGAAACGTAGCGTACAGAGGTCAGATCAAAAAGGCAGTACGCGCTGCAACCGCATCCTGTTCAATGAGGTGTACCAGTGACGCGTGCACTTTAAGGACTCTGGGCGCTCGGATGTTCTACGCCTTCCCGTCTTGCCGTATTGAAAACAGTATTTCGCATGCCTGACATTGCAGCACACTTTCAGTTTGATGACGGCTCTTCTGTTCTTACTAAGGTGGGACTTATAGCGTCTATCGAGAAAGAGAGGCAGCTGTGTTTGTTTGTCTCCAGTCATGTGCATGATTGATCATGGTCACGGTGATGAAACTTGTAGCGGCGCGATTACGCAAACACTGTTCGGAGCGTCCACACGCCTGCTGAGCGAATCATATTCTAGAGTGACTAGCACGCAAGTCAACATGCTAGCCGTTCGTTTCCTGTTATCCTCACGGCCCATCCAAACTCGCGTTTTGACATCCTAATTGGCCGCCCACTGCCTCAACGTGCTATCCGTCGTTTCAGAGGCTCGTTGCCACTGCACTCACGCCTTCGAAGAGTTAAGGAGCTCCGTACGCCTACATCTCCACCTCGGCTCAAATTTCAATGCATTTCGTGCGTATGATAGTCGATTGTTCCAGCATTGAGGCGATATTGACAGAACTCCATGACAACGGGCACCCAGAGCCCCACTTTGGACGCTGATGTAGGCAACGAAGAACTTGGGTGTGGGGATAGGTGAGTAAAGGGTGACACTCTGTTTTCGTATTTGTCAGCTCATGAGCTTGTAAGTACAACCTTCTACCAGGGAATAGAACCACAGCGTCCAGAGTCTGGCCCCCTTTTTTCTATCGTCTGAGAATAACTATGTATCTCCGATAAAAATATCAAGTATGTACAAGTACAGGTTCCAAAGGAATTTCGTGGAACGAGTTGCTTGAAATTACAAGAGCAACTTACTTAGTTTCTTATCCGACAGGTATGTTAATCTAAATCCTGTGGCGAGATGCCAACAGTCGACTACAGACCCTAAGTTAACGGGTCGTTGGTATTCTATACCACTAGCGTAGCAATTCAAGCACAATAGCTCAAATATATCAGTTTAGTGAAAGGCACCACATCAAACAACCTGAATTTTCTTCACGTCGACATTCGACGTAGTGTACTGTTTGCCATAGCGCGTCCGAGTTAGTTGCACGAGAAGGCGTCTCCTTACACAATGCGGCTTACCTCGTCCCGAATGTACTCGTGCGTCGTGTCGATCTTGACGGAGATATTATTTGGTAAGGGCTGATGCAATAGTTCATAAGACCACGGAACTTCTAGACCATCTTCTCACGGGACGTTACCTTGGACGATCCAAACAAACTGTGGCTTGTCCTATGGTGCGTACCCTGACCGTTGTGGGAAAGCGACATGTCTTCAGTATCCGCCCCGTTCCTCAACCCTTTGCGCGCATTCAGCGTGCCAAGGAGGGTGTTGCAGTATACTATAGAAAAACATGTTAAAAAATTCCTCCCTCTCGACAAACGACGTAACGTACGTCGTCCGATGCAAAAGTAGAATCCGATATAGATCCAAGTGTGTGGCCAGGCATTGATCTATAACATAATCAACGACAAGCAATGTCACGAGGTGCAAAGTAACACGTACGCTAATCAATGAGCCAAATGCACAGAGACTAATTCAATGTCAGTAACAGTGCTTTCATCAAATCGCAAAACTGACCTAGTCAGAAGGCCAGTGTTAATGGTGAAAACAATCTAGACCGCATTCGTCTTTCATTGAAAGTGACTCCACCGACATGCACACTCACCAGCCTCTTGATCATGTTGTCAGACCTGAGGATGGAGTATTCAGCATGCGCATTAAACATATGGATGGAAATATATACTTCCGGAAGCCCGTTCGCGACGCATGGAGCAAATAACATAGGAACCCAGCAATGACGAGGTCCCCTACCGCAGAGCAGGCATTGATCGTCATCGAAAGACCCTGAATGCATCGTTAGCAGTTGTTCGTAGATATGGCTTTCGTCCATTTACGTTCAAAGTAGCAAACTTCTCAAACGTGTTTAGAGGCAAACTAAGCGTACATGAGCGAAACGGGATGCATATATGAAACACGAACATACGCCATGACACTGAAGACTATGTGGCATCGCTGATGTCAATGCCGTGCGCGGATTAAAATGTATGTCACCCACTGAAAGACGTAACTGCAAATAAAACACTTTCAGTGCTGGAAGGTCAGCTCGGGGTCATTTGACGCACGGAATTCGCCAAGAACAAATATCATCTAGGAAAAAAACTAAGCAATCATATTGCGTGTCCTAAATGACACACCACTTACAACGATGGCTGTAGCAAACCAGCTCTTATTGCTGACTATAAGGACGCTGAATGACGCGAGTTGATGGACGAAAGGTAGAAACATACGCATGTAAACGCGCATTGTTAAGAAGCACTGGACGGCAAGTATAGTGAATGCCTAGTACATCTGAGTTAAGCTAGGGAGGAACACTGAAACCGAGAAAAATGCATACATTGAAGAAGACTTCGACCTGGATAACGTGAGAGGTCAATGGCGGTCAACGAAGAGAGACCACGACCTACAGTAAGACTCCTAATTAGAATGAGCATGTGTAATTTTTGACTGAGACATTTGAACGAGAACCCACTCACCAGACAACATCCGTAAGCTCTTTATAAACTCCGAAGTTGGTGATGACATATACATAGACTAGGGAAATATGAATACAATATACCGGTGAATGATGGCTGCACTTGCCCATGTGCACAATCAGGCCCTCGTGGACAGTATCCGTCAAAAAAACACCAGAGACCTGCACATTTTATTCGCAATTAGAACAAGACAAGAGAAACTGTGTAAACTGACGAGCAGCTTGAGGTACCATCGGTCCGAAACATAGTGAGTAAAGTAGTACCAAGTCTGAACGCAGGTGACTAATGTTCGCTAGGTTAACAGGACGGGTATGGAAATGGTTTGGCACACACATCCATATAGGCTATTGGTCGGATCATGAGTACGCTCTGTGGATCTAACACAGGTCACATACTCACATCGATGCGACGACGACCCCGACGTAGACTGCACCAATACTGTGATGGGTGGTTAACAGACCATAGGAGGGGATGGAGCGACATACGTATTATCGAAGGACATTGGTGGAGCAAATACCAAAACGGCGGGGAAGGAGCGGCGGGAGGGGCGGGGTCATCGCAGAACCGAAAGAGACTATTTAACGCAGATCGGAATCAGAAGAGTGAGGTGTACATACTTACAGCATAGCAGACCGAGAAAGTTTTTGATCCGACAAGTCATTGGTCCATACCGACGAGTCCTCCCAGTGATGGTCGACCCTGCAAGCCACTATCAGCGCCACTCCTATTTAATTATGCTGGGAGTGCCGAATCATGGATATGATCCAACAGAACGCCTCCACTTACTTTTTCACCAGCTTTCGACACGACGATTCGAACCACATCGGTTGCCCTCCGAAAAGGTACATCCAACTTCAATGATCCCAACGTCTGTCATAGTACCGTCTTTTCAGAACATTTCGAAAGGAATTTTTCACCTCGGCTCTCCAGATTGGTGACACTGGTGCATTCACGTCAGCTCAGGTGATGAGAGACCCTAGATCTGACCCCAGTGAAGTCATGCTAATACGACCGAGTTTACGGTTGTTTGCAACAGTGCATAGTACAAGGACTACATACATAGTCGTCAATAATGAGGACATCATTTTCCTCGGATTTAAGCACCTTTGCACATACTACTACTATATGTACATACACACTTGCTCCCCTAATCGACGGTTCGATAGACATTTGTTGAGCCTGTCTACTGTTAACGCTATCCCCCTCCCAGACAAGTGGGTACCTTGTTCACATTGATTTATGAATACGCACATGACGGGCTGTCGTACTCGGAAGCCAAACAGGCAGTCCAAAGCCGAGTGGCCCACTGTTTTCTTCCCATGATGTGTTGGCGACGCTCGTGCCAGTGTGATGCATACTAGGGCTGAAACTGACAGCCCTGCTCCCCAAGATATAACGCGTGAAAGTTGACTCAGGTACCAATTCAGTTCTACTATAGGGCCAGCTCTTTTTTTCTTCGCTCTCAATAAAATCCATTGAAAAGTCTTGCCGAGGCCAAACTCAAAATTGAGGTGATGTACATAGAACGTGGCGCCTTGGTTTAACCACACGGACCACATGCTCCGTACCTAACGGCCGATCGTAAAATTAAATGTGCTAGCTTGAGGCAACACTTGGCCGACCAAACTCGGAACTACTCGACGTACCCGTTATGGGAAAGCTCAATGCACCATGTTTCGACGGGTCAGCCGGCGATGATTTAATACTTCAACCCCTGTATGGACCTACAATGTATTTCTTTTCCATTTCTGACAGGCATCAGATTCAGTGTTCAAATACCGCTTGTTTCCGTTGGATTTGAAGGCGTGCGCAGATTCCCGTGGGGCCGTGAGGGTCCACCAATGAAGACAAAGGAACCACAAGTTTACCCGCTGGATAGTGATATCCCGTCGGGGAGAATGACAACATTGCACGCCCAACGGTTCGAAATCTGTTCCTAATCAGATAACCCAGATGTGTTTCAGGGTGAGCAATGCGCCATGTGGTCGAGCGTAGGAGTCACTTGGGGATGGCAACTAAACATTGAGGCCCTGAAAGTGCTGTGAGGACGCCCAGGAATGGATGCTGTGCACACAAGGTATCCACGTTGACAAACTTGGTTCTGCCGGCATTGTTGTGAAAGGAAAGTGGGCAAATGCATCGCACTCGATTTTAAGGCCAAGTATCAGAGGACTTCAACTCTGATCTATTCTCAGCCAAAGATTCAACCCGCAAGCCATGAGAACACGCTGATCGCTTTTAAATTAACAAAAACAAACTTAGAGCTGGTTCGATTTCCACAGGCTACAAAAGATCTACTTCAACTTTCATCCTCGGGATGGATGTATAACCTAAGTTAAGCTTGGATAAAACGTGACGTAAACTGACATGAAACCACCGCACGCGAGAGAACGCTGGTTATGTGTCATTGACGCAGGGAGGCGGCACCGAGAGAAAGTGTAAGAGAAGAACGGAGAAAAAGAAATGTGGAGAAGATCATACCAAGACGTCAGGGACGAGAGAGTCATCCACTCGGGCGGTGGCAACGCATGAGCCGGAAGGAACCAAAACCTGGCAACAAGATGACATTGCAGTGTGCGGACGCACCCAATATTCTCACGCGTCAGACTGGCTGGCGACCAATCACATGCGTTCACATGGCTGCAACCGTGGCGGGACCGAGAGAAGGCAAGTATTGCCGGCACGCACTGAATGACCTGTCTCAAAAAAGTAAATGACGAAACAGAGGACGAGCAGGCGACGGAAAAAGTCGGTAGTCTGACACCTTGGCATAACCAAAACGGCCAAACCTACAAACGAGCGAGTGGGACAAGCTTGCCGTCGTGAGAACGCATGAACGTGCGGCCCAAAGTGGCAATAATTGCGGCGTCAAAGTCGTCGCCGTGGTATGTTCTTTTAGCCCGCCATTCGGCATGATTCAGAAATGTCGAAGGCAGAGTGGTTCCATAAATAAGTGGAATTAGGCACGCCCGTGGAGTCCAAATTCAGAACGATAATCTCACCCAGTCTCGTTGCCCGAAGCTGAAGCGCTGATAAGTTTCGGTATGTGTAGCAATGGTGAAAAGCTGACAGGCGGTGACAGCAAGGTTTATGAAGGCGGGAAACCGATATTGCTTTTGTCCGGCCAGGTCTGTCATAAAGGTCGCTTGAAGATGACAAGGAGTTCCCCAATCGAGTTCACGACGAAACAGTGAACCTCGAGCAAGGACAACATCATGTATCTCCGACGTCTTGCACACAAGATAACCTACTCACTGGTGGTGATGACAGATTAGATAGTCGCATTCGCGAGGAGTACATGGGCCACAGCCGGCATCATAAGGGAGTTTTCCAGAACTGGCGCTTGGCTTTCTTCCAGCCTCGGTTTTAGTGGGAGAGTTAAAGGTTGAACCGGCGCCCTCTTGACCTTCTGAGCAGCTAAGACCACTGTCAAAGTGTCTTGGCAGAAAAAAGTAGACAGTGGGACGACACGCGCCGGCCCACATACCCAGTCGAAAAGGTCCGCTTTCCCACTGGTATGTAGCATGGAACAGCGAGTCAGCATGGGTTCTTCGGGTGATCGCCAACGCTGCCGTGACGTTCAAGCGAACAGTGGCTGTGAGTTGTCCAAAGTCAACGTTTCAACCATGGTGTCGTGCGTCCAAGGCATTGATGTCGTGTGGATGAATGCAGGTTGTGTGCGATCATAACCAAAGTTCGGGCCGTAGCCTGGGATCCGAGAGACGCGCACGCGCATCTCATCTGCGCCGTCCGCTCGTCTGACACATGAACATACACGGCTGCCCAACCTCGGCGCATGCGCACACATTTCGTGATGAAACATCCTTCTGCAAGAACGTTCGTGAACAATGTTCTAACGCGTATTTTCTATGTGTAGCATGTCACGACACCAGTTGTCCCCCATGTGCCTCAATACCTCAGTCTTCTACAGCGAACATTGGTTGCTCGGATCAGGAGCGGTCAATTGCGTTCCAGTCTGATAGAATGAATCTTTTGTCGTGGAAGAGCGACAAGTCGAAGAGCGACTGCCAGTGACGGATGGTCAAGATGTAGAAAGCGAACGGGAACAAACACAAACGCGAATTCTATGCTGAAGGAGCACGAGCAAATAGCACGTGGGGCATGGAAAGGGAGAGAGGAAAGGTATACGTGACGCCGAGATGCACGACAAGGCCATGCACGAGAGCACAAACTGTCCAGGCTCTGCCATCTTTACTTCTGAGAAGCAGCCGTCCGGTGTATCACGATCGGAGAGACACGCAAATTACGATCTCGGTGACCTACTCTCCTTCCGCGGGACTAGATCGGGTTGCGCCGAGCGCACGATGGAATGCTTGATTGGTGCTACACATCGCCACGACGCCGCGAAGAAGTAAAGTCACGGCGGGAAGTAACATTTTTGATCAACTTGGAGATACAGGTGGTTGGCCATACAAGCCCCCCAAGTTCAATTGGGGGGTCATTTGATGGTTTTGGAGGGGGCTAAAAGACGAGATGCGTAGGCCCGAAACGCCCGAGGTTTTGATTCCAACACTTGTCCAAAGATGTATACACGAGGGAAACAGCTGCATGTGAAAGCGCTCCCATACATGAACCCGTTCTTGGAAAGATGATATAAAAAAAAGCAAGTTCGCACTTTGCGCCCCGAAAAATGAAGAGTAATATTACCGCCTCGCGCAAGAGGCACCGGGGTCACCAGGCGCAGTGCGTGCGCCCAATGGTGCCCAAAAGAGGGGTGTTATTCACGCCGAGGAGACCGTTTAAGCCTTAGACTAGAACCACCAAGGCACCGGATGAATGTCAATTTCATTAGCAAACCAGGACACGCCACCATTTCAAAATGGGAAAAACGAATGAGCGCGATTTACCTTCTAGGTAGTCCGCAGCCAGCAGTCTGGAACGACATCCGTAAAATGGGGGATGGAAATTGGGGTTGGGAAAAAAATAGCATAAAAGGGGGATGATCAGCGTCGGTGCGCTTAAGGAATAGAAGACGTACAACTCGAGCGCGATTTCGGGCGGGATACGTTCCGTGAATTCGTTTGTTGGAATGTCTTCTTTGGAGCCGACGCCTTCGTAGTGCGCCTTGAAGGTCATGTATTCACAAATCTTTTCTATGATAGGGGCCCTGGCGATGTGGAAGCGAAAATGTAAGACCCACGTCGTGCCGAGGAGGGTAATATCGGCGTGTAAGCGGAGACTTGGTAATCACGCCATGAAGCAGGATGACCTACCGTTCGCTGATTGGACAGGTATTATCCAGCGCTTCTTTGAAGCTGCCTATGCGGTGACCGCCGCGGTGATGTGGTGGAATGGAACGCGCAAGGGTCAACGTGACACATGTTAGAAGAAAGGGTGCTTGGTATGGAAGAAGAAGTCATTTAACTATCAAAATTAAGCATGTTCTTGAGGGTGCCGCTCATGCTGGCGACACTACGCTTGATGAGAAAAGAGTATCCATCCGAGCTGACAAGCTTGACCCAGACATCGTTTTCCTGCATGTCGTCAGGGACGTGCATGAAAGACAACCGTTGGACGTACATTAGGATCATTATTGATAGACATGGTCGAGAAGGTACGAGTTCGAATTAACACCCGTGTGAATATCAAATGTCAATATTTTTTCGGAATTCGGAAGCGTCCGCTGGGTCTTTGTGCCAGTGCGCCTTGTCGCACTGCTTGATCACCGCTGTACACCTTTTGCGCACGACACCCATTTACGCCGTCGATATGGCTCTTCCAAAGGTGAGGATCAAGTCTGGTGCGGTAACATAACGTGCTAATGTGGACGATCTAGCGAATTATCAAGGTGATCGTTGTCGGCATGCCGATATCGTGTTCACCGCTGACCTCGTGCGTCCATCGTGTGGGCGTGGGTAGGAAACCGAGCGCCTTGTTGCAGACCCTGCTCCGGGAATTACGGCTGCACCGCACGAAGACAACCTGCGTTACTTTGATGTGACCATCCAAGGGCCCGATGGGAGTCCCTTTCAACGTGAGTCACGAAGTCTCACTCAGGCGCACGCTGTACACTGAGGATTGGCAGAGGGCGTGTTTCATCTAGAGCTTTTCCTTCCTGAGGAGTATCCGATGAGCCCGCCAAAGGTACGGTTCCTGACGAAGATATACCATCCCAATATCGGTGAGTTGAAATGGGGTGGTGCACCTGGGGGGTGGCGTGGCGATGTTACTTTATCCGCATGCTCACATAATGGCCGACTATGCCATAGATAAACTGGGGCGGATTTGTCTGGACATCCTGAAGGGTGAGTGCAACGCGTGAGATGAAACGGATTGATGACATGGCGGGGTAGATAAATGGTCGCCGGCGCTGCAAATTCGGACGGTGTTGTTGTCGATACAAGCGCTGTTGAGTGCGCCTAACCCGGATGACCCGCTTGCGACGGATGTAGCGAAGCACTACAAGGAGAACGAGAAGGATGCACAGCGGGTGAGCCGAGAGTGGACGGAGAAGTATGCGTCGCAGTGAATGGGAGTTTTTGTAGTAGTAGATTAGTATTAGTTTTTGAGAACACGCTGTTACGATTCAGGATGTGGTAAGGGACGGGTCGGGGTCTAGGCGTGGTCTGGAACGTTGATCAAGTCTGCAATGCGAGCACCGGCATATTTACGAGCACCCTACCCTCAGATGCCCACTGCACCTCCTCTGCCCTCTACCTGCACTCCTCCTCCTTCCTCCTACTCCCTCCTCGGGCAGGCCCCTCATCATGTCCCTCATCGCCGACATCTTCCATCTCGTCATATCCCAACTCATCCCCACCGGCACTGAGACAGTCTCCCCCTCCCTCCTCAACCTCGCCTCCACCTCCCGCCACGTCCGCGCAGCCTGTCTCCCCTTCCTCTTCGCAGAAGCACGGTGGCCACAGCGATCCAAGACAGACAGAGACCGAGGCCTCCTCTTCTACCCCGACTCTCTCTGGTCCTACATCAGGTCCCACTTCCTCTCTCGTCCTCTGCTCCTGCTCACCTCTTTCCCAAAAGGCATTTCCGTCTCGAATGGCACGACGAGTGGACGGAACCGGGTCGCATCCGCTATGGCTACCTGGATCGCGAGGGCATTTATTGTCCACACCACATGGAACTCGCCATCCACGCCATCACACGCATGCCAAAGCTCACCAAAGTAACGTTGAGCACACCCTTTCTCCCTCCTCAGGCACTCTACGAAGCCCTTGGCAACTGTCGCTCTCTTTCCTCATTCACGCTGATCGACACCCCAATCGATCAAAGCCTTATGCAATTCTACCCTGCACCAATCCGTCGCGTCAACCTCACCCCCGTGGGTCAGACCCTACGTATCGGCGACGGACCTACCGATCCAAAATTCGCCGAGATCAGTTACTTCATGCGCGACTGGAGGAGAAAGTATAGAGCCCAGGCCAACCTTCGCGGGTACAGGGAAATTCGATCCTCCATGGTCTTCTTGCGTCAGCTCGCTCCAACCCTCACCCACCTGGACCTCTCAGGTGATCTAACAGTCTTCACCGGTCTCGCTACGATCGACTGGCCCGCCCTGTCGACCTTCATCCTCCATGGCCGAACTCCGAACCCAAACGTGAACCTCTCCTTCCATATGGGTCCGATGCCCCCTGTGGTTTACAACAGCCCTCGTCTCTTTGACGTCCTACGCAGGATGCCCGTGTTGCGCGATTTTCGATTGCTCTTCCCTCAATCAAAGTCCCAAGAGTTTCGCTTGCTCGATCCATACGCCCTGGCTGATCCAGAAAATCTCGCCAAGCTCGCTTCCTTGGACAGCTTTGCCATCTCGAATGCCTGTGCCCTCAACGGCATCTTCAATTACATGACGAATCTCCGGCGCATCGCCATCATGGCTCTCGTGGATCTCCCTCGCTGGCCCATTGCGCTCTCACAACCGCAAGTCGAAAGCGTGCTCATGGATATTGGCACGAGTAATTGCCCTCTGAAACACCTGCGTATCATTATCGAAGACAAACTCACCCCATACACATGTCGTCTGATCGCTACTCATTGCCCCCAATTGGAAGTACTCGAGATCGAACGGTGTGGCTACCACGATGGCAAATCTGTGTCTTCCTGTGTACGTCCGCTCTTTCTCCCTCTTATCCTCCCTCGTTACCGACTTGCCACCCGTTCACTTTCGGGCTTTGCCACCATGCTCTTCTTTTGATTGCGGCGTTCATTGGGACAGGATGCTGACCCTAGACACGTTGCTTTCATATTTCATCGCGCACAGCAGGAATATCTAGAAGCCCTCTCCCCCCTCTACGCTCTACGCGACCTCCGGCTCTGTATGCAGTTCCCAGAATATGACGAAATAGATGACATGGAGTCATGGCGTGTCGTACGGCAAGAGTGCGCCGCCTTTTTTGCACGTGGTCTCAAGTCGCTTCGAAAAATGGGGTTTGAATATCGCAAGCGCACTGGCACGCACCGGTATCAAGATGCGTGGCTCGATTACGCGATATGTGGGCGTGAGGAGGGAGAGATGAGGCTTTGCCAGCTCCCTGCGATGTGGTATCCGTTTCCAGAAGTTTGGGAACCGGAGGAATGCCGGTTCTAAAGGAAAAAATCCGATGCCCTGCGTGCGCCGTTCATATTGTTTCCGTGTGGACGAGTCGCTGTGCAGGTTCATTTCTCATATTCATCATGCCAACATCATTTTAATTTGGGTTTTCTGTTGTCTCTATGTTTCTTTCCTTTCCTTTCCTTTCCTTTCCTTTCCGCCTCTCATCATCATCATGCATCACCGCACGCGTCCTTGGTTACGCTCCTTCATTCATTTCTATTTGCATTTCATTCCCCTCCCCACTCCTTCACATGGAAATGACTTTCATCTGCACGATAAAAAAAACCGGCATCGTTCTTCTCTTCCCTTTGTTTGTTGATGCGCATTGACGGCGTAGATATGTTTCTGATCTTTCTTCTTTCCTTTTTCATGATTACTGGTCTATCTTTCGTAGGGTCTTGTCCTGTTGACTTGTGTTTGGTGATAAGGCCTAGGGTTCGAGATTAGGGTATGGGCTATTCTACATGGGTTTATCTGAACATTTTTCCATACTACATACGGTCTCTTTCAACATGCGTGGTGTGTATCACTTGGGGGTCTTTTTCATTATTTGCTGTATTCTGGATTCTTTTCTCGAAGTTGATCGGGCGTGCAAACTGGATACAAGTTGTTATTTTTTTCTTTCTCCGACCCTTTTTCGAAATTGTATTTTCAGAGCTAATCGTGTACGGGCACATGTCGGGTTCAGAATGCGGGCGTGGGCCGCTATCGCGGACACGTGTCTTGTTAACAGGACATATTCAAGAAGGATCCATCAGAAATGTATCGCTGGCTGGCACCTTGCGCCCCCCCCCCCTCCCAAAGAGTCTTCGCTCGGGCTCTCTTTTGCTTCTTGAAAACTCAGATGCCAGATGCAGTTGGCAGACGTGGCTAGGGTGAATTCGGGTAACAAAAAGACTTTTTTATTGTTCACACACCTGCGCCCGCAAACGTCGCGGGGTACATGCACGTCAAGATTCTAGTCCCATCTGGATCGAGACTACTTGACTCGGAGAGCTAGAGAGGTAGCGCGCCAAGGCAGACGGCTGTAGCGAGGTGGAGAGAGGGAGGTTAAGTTCGCCTAAAATCGGAGCCAAATAGAAAATTAGAGTAACAATAAAAAGGGAGGAAGGAAGGAAACGCACCTCCCTGAGCCAACCATCTCTGGGATCGAATCATTCATGCTAAGGATGAATTATTCAGGGATGTGTACGCGTTCCAACGCGACCATTGGTCGACGTGACGAGAAGGGCCCGAGATCATCGCACATCACCAGACATATGATTGGGAGCAGGATCCGGATTGGCGGCGGCATCGCGCCGCGCACCCGTTCCTCCAAAAGGGCGTCCTGTCTTCCCCTGGTGCGGCGGGCTGTGCATCCTCATCACGATCACACTATCAATCGCGTTCACATGCCTGTTATGCCTGTATGGTGCCGGGTGATCCGAGTCGAGACTCGTCGCGCGTGTTCACGTGGGTCCTCGCCTGTCCGTGTTTGCCCAACCAGCGTTCTGTGTGGTGGGTCCCGGCGGAAGACGTCACATTTCGTCCACGTTGGGCGTGGTCCTGACTATATCATTATCAAATTCCGGATGAACACGGCGGTTGGAAGTAAGGAGGATGACAAGAGTGAGTTGGTAGGTAGACACCAAGGGTCTGGGTTCGGGTACGGGTCGATCAATCGTCGGACCATGTTGCGTTTCTGAGAGAAACACGGGGATAATAAAAGCCGCGTCGTCGTTTCATCCGGTATGATATGTTTCGCGTTACTCGGCCGAAAGTCTCCATTGCACGCCACATTGAAGTCGTTCCGAGAAACGTCCATCAGAAGGGTAATTAGCGCGAGGGGTGGAAAACTCAGGGAGAGAGAAAAGAAGGAGGAACTTGAAAGAAGAAAGCAGATAAGGGTCCAAAGGGCCCGCGTTCCTGCGCTAAACCAAAGGTGTATGGTGCCAGGCCTGCCATGCCAGGCTAAGCTTTGGTCCGGCGGCGATCTCACGTGCGTCGTCGCCATCGAGCGGTAATTCGTTCACTGCGCAGTTGGACATGGGGCTATTCTGTGATTCAACGTCCGAACGATCGAGACTAGAATCTGTGACATGTCACTTTGGCGTACCGGGTACCCTGGTACTAGTGGTTCCTTCGTTTTGAATTCAAATAGCGACCAGTTAAAAACTAGTCTAGGAGATGGAGATTAGGCTTGCCATACTGTGCTTGCGTCATGAATTACAGAACAATGACACAATTATGACACAATTGACTCTTACAAAAATGATGGATGCAGCGCCGAGGATCTAGGCCTTCAAAGTGGGTACGAGAAAATCGGAGTTAAGGTGACTGGGAGGCTGATTGCATGTGCTATATAGATGGGAATAAAGAAGGAATAGAATTTCCGTCTAAAAGCCACCGGTATTGAGAGTAGTAAGAACGCGGGTGCTCGAGGACGGCGTCCAACATTACGTGTGCATATATATGAGCTCACTTCTAAAAAAAAGGATGCTAACCATAAATGCTTGCCATTCAACACTCAACTGTCAACGAACGGCACCTAGAGAAAGGGGTGTTTCATGTAGGACAAAAAGAAAAGAAAAAAGTACCGATTAGCCCACCGCGAGGGTCGAACTCGCAGCCTTCAGATTGCCTAGCTTCATAAGAGTCTGACGCTCTATCCGATTGAGCTAGGCGGGCGGCGAACTCCTGGTCACTTTAGACTACATGGAACAGAGCGAGCTTGTCGTTTACCTGCACGTACCAAGAAGTGCTAAATGTTCAGATACAACACCCATCTACCGGAACGATTTTTATGGGACTCGGGTTGGACGGACACAAGGAACAACATATCCGACAGCAGGATCTTGGCCATGCACTGGGAAACCGTCGTCTTTAATAACTCCTCATCGAGCTCCCATACAGTGGTACCATCTATGGCGCTGACCTAAATCTCGATGTGTTTGATCGTCGTCCAATCTAGTATCTGGATGGAATTACAACCTCACTCAATATGGCAGTTTTTTTATTTTCATTTCTTATGCCGTACGACTGCCACTTGACCAAGTTAGATGACTATCTCGCTCATGAACCTTTCGTGACTTTCAATCGGGATGCATTCCGACGTTATACTACTCGACTTCGTCTCTGGAACATTATTGGTACGTCCTGCCCACGCCTGTACGACACAGCCGGTTTGGTGACTTTGATTCCATAAAGTAGATTCTATCTTGATTTTCACCTCTATGCCATTCAGCACTCGAAATTACATCAGAACAGACCTGGCCACCAAAGATCCTGAAGAAGCTTAAATTTCCGTTGGCCGCTGAAACCGCTCTGACGATCTTGCTATCTCATCACCCCCTGACTTACAATGGTGGTATCTGTATAGGGTCAGGCCAAACATCTTGGGATTCTTGGCGTCTTCGTTCGTCTTTTTCATTTCACCATTTCATGACCTTTGTGGCGTTTCATTTATATCTGAAACGCCTTCTGGTGTCTCGATGCACTTCAGTGAATGGTTCCTTTTTTGGCGCATTGTCTTAATCACATTTATCTTACAGGAAGTCGTTTCCCGAACTGTCGGTCAATTCAATGGATTGCATAGGAATGCCGTTCGAAGAATCTGCTCACGCTGCAAGTCAAGTGTCGATCAAAAAAACCCGCTGCGGGAATAGGAGGAACGGCCGAGTATACAGTCTCCGAGCTGCCGCACACTTACCATTGCCATTGCCATCAGCTCGATTTCAAAAGACGCAGCAATCTGCCGATAAAATTGAAACATGCGGACCTCCGGCTTTCAAGTTTGGACGGCGACGAATCATTTACTGGTAAAAACTATGGCGCCTGCGCAATCAGGATCCCGTCGCTCATCCTCTGTTTTTCGTGCACAACCGCTTCCTTAGTATACCACAGTTTGTCGTAGCAGAATTAGTATCAGTAACCTACAAGTAATGCCGACCCTTTCTCCCCAGCCACCATCCTTATTGTAGCCCAGAACAATAAATTGTGCAACCTTTCGCGTACTACTCAAATTGTGCAGTATTTTTTTGACATTGGAAGTGGTGTTTCACTCGGTAAGAGCATAGATGAAGCCGCATGTTCTGTTAGAATCGTATGGAGGTGGTTCATGTAAGTAAACCCTCTTCGCCTACTATGGCGTACGCACATGATCCAGAGCGAAACCTATGATTCCATCTTTTCATCACAAATATCATACAGTGTGGGCGACATACACCACGACTCTTCGGTTCATCATCGATGTGCGAGAGCTGTACGACCGCAACCTCCATGGACGCTGACAGGGGATTGATACCAGATTTGGTGTGTTGTCGCAACTTATTGCCAGTCAAGACGCTGTCGTTTTTGCAATTGAATTCGCAGATGGCGCCACAGATAAAAGCCGGGCCATGGAGGGAGAGGCAAATGAATCGGATGACATTCGCCTCGAAGAGCGTAGAGGAGATAACATGAGTCAGTTTGAACGAAGACGGATGAGCACTGGTTCCAGTTGATTGAGGATCGATAGAAGACGGAAGTGCTACCGGACGATGGCAAGTATATCTGCACGGTTTGGCATCCTAGTCGATTGAAGGGGAAAAGGATAGTAGGAGGTTACCTTTTTCTTTCCCTTTCCTAGCTCTGTACTTGACTTAAGCTTGTGCTGTTCGTGTCTAGGTATGAGTATCTTCTAGCAGGGCTCCTAAAAGAAACCGGTAGTGAGAGAAAGTGAGCGAGAGATCCTCGGAGACGTTTCAAGGGGGGATGTCGCACACGCTGCGCCATGTTCCTCTACATGGTCTAGCAAGTGATTACAGATCAAAGCATGACAATATCTCGTCGTAGAATCGCATGTGGATAAGACTGCTGCGATAGGCGCCTTGGATGCGAGAAATCAGCGTAGCGTTGGATATCAAACTTGGATGCTGGAGAGGCCAAACAGACATGGTCCCTTTGTATTTGATGAAGCGCCAATTCAAGCTTGCGTGTACGACGAAGCTTGGCCAGTCGTACATTTTCCCACCTGTCAGGTTATGAGTGAAGTTCGAACAACACAAGGTCAGATCGCACCCTGCAGCAGTGCATTTTAGTCACAGTTATGTTGAGCGTGCCTCCTTTATACCATGCCTTCAGCTTGTCTTTACCATCACGGCGGTGGGCGAACTTGTAATGCTCGTCTAACTGCGTCTCAACTGACTGGAGACGCGCACCTGTCTGGGGTGAACCTTTTCGTTGAATGTTCGTTCATGTCGGACGTGAGTTGTGCCGGTTTCGGGCTAGAGACGTCAGAGTGAAAGGCAGTCATGAGAGACATGACCGGTGGCTGAGAAGTCGCTCGAGCACGTTCAGGAGTTGATTGCGGAACACATTTCCGTGGAGGCCATAGAGGGTGCTCGCACTCGATTCTTGCTGGAATACATCGTACCACCAGAAGCTCTCTATCTCTTGACAGTTGGCCCCACGCTCTCGTCTCGCTTGGGATCATCCTTCCGTAGAAATCCACACATCGGGTCTACTCATGAAAGGAGCTCGGATGACGACCATTCTGACACTTGGGTGGAATGAGACTTAGTGTCTAGCACGAACAATATGCTCACTCACTGAAGTCACCCGGACTCTTGGAATCTGAGTGGCTTATATATTTCACGGACGACTTGGTTGCTGCATGCCGAGTGCTGTATCTCTACTTAGGTGAAATGCTTCTCTGTTGGGAATATACAAGTTCATGTTCAACAATTATTATAAGGGTAGAACGAAAATATGATGGGAGTGGTGACCTCCCAAGAAGCTGAGGTTCCTATATGAACCCTGCTGTAAAACTACATATCAATCAACTTCCCATGTCGCGTCACCGGTGTCTGCAGTAAAGTTTGTGAGAATGTCGAGTACACATGAACGCGATGGTGGAACATAACTCACGCGACATCCATTCAACAATGGACTTGACCGCATCGGTCACACAGGTGGCATTTTTAGAAGCACAACTTGTTGATGCCGGTGAATCATTAACGTCGAAATTGCTAAATTTCCTCTCGGAAATCGATATCTGTCATTCGGTGAGTATTTTCTAGACATAGGAAAATGGGCAGTAAGATGCCTACCAGTTAAAATTGTCCAAAGACCTGGATTCGCATGACGTCGAATGTGATCTTATGCGTTTTCAAACGGATTCAATTGCATCTGCGTAGCCCTCATGCTCCATACGCGACATCCCTGCATCGGCGGTACGTGGGTGGTCTGCACGACAGCCTACTTGCGCCCTTGGAAGATAGGTATTTGATGACCACTTCGGATTCGGAACGTGGCTCATTGACAGTTGTTTCATCATGTAGAGAAGACTGATCGTTTCCCGCCGGGGTAAGGAAGCATCTGTCATATATGAATGGTTGTCGACAGTGGCCCTTGAGAGCTATACCCTTCAACCTTGCGGCGCCGACGGCCCAACATCGGGTACGAGGGTATCGTTGACGATTCCATAAAAGATCTGGCTTTACTTGGGGCATCAGGGATGTAAGTCGTGGGGGATCACTCTGTCCGACAGTAAAGGATACCATTGCTCCTCGTCGGCGAGTGTTGAATAAGTCGAAGAAGTATTTCCACGCGTCGGTGCCGTTGGAAACCTTCCCCTACAGCATTGATGGGCCAACAAAGGTTGTGGGCAATCGCTTCAGTACCAGAAGGAAAGAATATCTCGTGCGAAGATGCAGACAGGTTTTTGATAGAAGTATTTTGCACTCCTCAAACAGAAACCGCCGAAAAAGATTTCGATATGATCGAGCGAAGTTGACACATAATCCCCTCCGTCGCTTTTATTATAGGATGATGAGCATGGG
Organism: Fistulinella prunicolor; assembly: GCA_038089875.1. Taxonomy (NCBI): domain Eukaryota; kingdom Fungi; phylum Basidiomycota; class Agaricomycetes; order Boletales; family Boletaceae; genus Fistulinella; species Fistulinella prunicolor. The sequence goes on along the minus strand of JBBPLP010000073.1, from coordinate 32,655 downwards.
AAATGGACGAGAACTTGGCGTGACGTACCTCATAAGATACGACATAGCGAACTTTTCAACGAGACTCTTAATACGTGTGAGAGTCAAACTATTAATCGGCTAGAAATTTGAGAATCTTGTCCGCGTTGCTGCAAAAGGGAGAGTATTAGTGCATTCACGGACTTCTGCCTGAACCAGGTCAGCGTACAAACGGACAAATTCTAATTCTCAAGTGATGAGACTGAAGGTCAAACCCATCGATGGCCCTGATGACCTGACATTTCCAGTTCCTATGCCTTCGACGTTCTTTGAGGATTCCGCCATATATGCTCTTCATCACGTCAACACAGGCGGAATCGAGCTATGTATTGCACATTGGAATCCATCACTATCAATGCTGGGAAGTCACGAAAATCCACTCACCTCGTTTGCGTCTGGTTGAGATGGCGGCGCGGGCTCCAGTCAGTAAGTTCACCATAGGTGGATCAAAGCAGGGGCCAGCTTCCTACACGTTGTCGAATTTACGCAGACGAGAGGCCGTTAATGCCGCGGTAAGCCTGGAAGAAGTTCCAGACGAATGGGCCAATGTTAACAGTGCGGCAGCCACACCAAGTCGGCGTTGTCATTACAAAGTTTTGTAATAGTTCTGTGTAGAATGAGTGCTTCTGGCTTGGAGCTGTATTTACTAGGAGCCAACAGCATTTTGTTCGTTGTGTCCAAGTATAAAAATTGTTGAAGGGCGATTCGATGTCAGTGCGCCGTGTGGGGAGAAATTTTCCGCTTCTCGCTTCGCAAATTTGTACCATCAACCAGCACATCGTCAAAATGTTGTCGACCCGCGCTGTTTCGCTGCCGTCTCGATTGTCCGTGGCCACAAAAGCTGCTGTCGTCGCTGGTCGCCGCCAAGCCGTGCTCACTGCTGTGCGCAGTAAAAATTCGGTCAGGTCTATCCAGTCTGTTGCGCAGACCGACAGGGTTCGTTCCCTTCACTATGCAATTACTGGTGTGTTGACATACATACGTAGGATACGATCACCCGCCTCCTCTACTCTCTCGGTACAAAACGTGAGGTCGAGCGTCACCTTCGCATCTTTTCGTCCTCTTCGCATCCATCGCAGCCTGCAAAATTTGCTGTCATCAAAATTGGTGGTGCAGTCCTCGATGACCTCGAGGAGCTTGCGCTCAGCCTTAGCTTCCTCTACCGCGTGGGTCTTTACCCCGTCGTCCTCCATGGCGCTGGCCCACAGATGAACGACATTCTCGAGGGCGAGGGAGTTAAGCCGGAGTATATCGATGGCATTCGTGTTACCGGTATGTTCCTTTCTCGGATGCTTTGATTCGACATGCCAATTTATTTCTTTGGTCCGCGTTTCGGTAGATGCAAAGACGCTCCAGATCGCTCGTCGTGTTTTCCTCGAGGAAAACTTGAAACTGGTTGGCGCGCTCGAGAAGCTCGGTACACGTGCCCGTCCTATCACCTCTGGTGTCTTCACTGCTACCGCTCTCGACTCTCACAAGTACGGTTTGGTCGGCAAGATTACTCGCGTTGATAAGCGGCCCATTGAAGCCTCTATCCGCGCTGGTGCATTGCCCATCCTGTGCAGTCTTGCCGAGAGCAACGACGGACAAATTCTGAACGTCAATGCGGACGTTGCCGCCGGAGAACTTGCCAAGGAGCTTGAGCCCATGAAAATCGTCTTCATCAATGAGAAGGGTGGCCTGTTCCATGGCGTTACAGGAGAAAAACTAGATGTAATCAACCTAGACGAGGTATGTGTGTTTTGGCAGTCTCTTCGGAATATTCTGACCACAGTCGGCGAGCAGGAATACGATCAACTCATGAAGGAACCTTGGGTCAAGTATGGTACAAAGCTCAAGTTGCGAGAATTTAAGGAGCTCCTGGATGTGCTTCCCCGCTCCTCCTCCGTGGCAGTCATCTCCACTGCTAATCTGCAACGAGAACTCTTCACTGATTCCGGTGCTGGGACGCTCATCCGCCGAGGTTACAAGCTCTTCAAACACCAAACCTTGGAAAGCATCGGGAAAGATCGACTTCGCCGGGTTATCTCTGAGCGCGACGAGGGTATCCGCAGTGGCAAAGAAAGTGTCGCAGGTGTCTTTTCCGAGCTTGAGCATGCCAAACCAGGAGAGTGGTCAATCTACGCCGACGAACCTCTTGATGTTGTTGCTATCGTGTCCCACCCTGAGGGTCAGATACCGGTGCTGACGAAACTTCTCACATCTCGCGCTGGTGTGCTCAACGGCGTCATCGACAATGTTTGGAATGCATTGAAGAAGGATCACCGACAGCTTGTATGGACGGCGTCTATTTCTCCTCCTACCGCTCCCTCTCCTTCTGCGTCTCAACCTGCTCTGGGGGAAGAGATGATGGATCGTTCCTGGCATTTCGATCGTGCTGAGGGGTCTTTTACACGTTCTGGCCGTTCCTTGTTCTGGTATGGGATCAGTGATGTGAGCGGAGTGGAAAAGGTTGTAAAGACCCTTGAGCAGAGCGGGCGGGTAGGGCGATCCTACCTCCCTGTCGGACTTGCAAAAGCACAATTGGGCGGGAGCAGAGGCTTCGCGACACTAACGCGTCAAACTGTGGTCCCTAACGGTAGCCGAGGATATGCCACTCATGCACCTGCCACTTCCACGGAGCCAAAACGTGTTGCACTCATCGGTGCACGGGGATACACCGGACAGGCACTGACTTCTCTGTTGAACACACACCCACACCTCTCCCTCACCCACGTTTCTTCTCGTGTCCTTGAAGGACACACCCTGGAGGGGTACACCAAGTCCGCAATCACACACACAAATCTCTCGGTTGAGGATGTCGAACGAATGGAGAAGCAGGGCGAAGTCGATGCATGGGTAATGGCGCTCCCAAACGGGGTGTGCAAGCCCTTCGTGGACGCTGTCGAGAAGGGTTCGAAGGAGAGGCAAGGGGAGAGTAGCGTGATCGTGGACTTGGGCGCTGATTATAGGTTCGAGGATGGTTGGACATACGGATTGCCTGGTGAGGGATCGTTTTCTGCTTTGTAAAGAGTGCTTTGGGAATCTGTAATAACAAATTTCTTTTATCCTTTCCTCATGACTCGCGTTCTGGCACTTCCCCGCGAATCCCCTGAATAGAATTATATGGGCGCGACGGTATTCGTGCCTCCAAAAGGATCTCAAACCCTGGTTGCTACGCCACCTCGACACAACTCCTCGTTGCACCCCTCCTTCCGTATCTTGCTCCGCCTGCCTGGCCTACTGTATTTGGTGTCTCAGGGTACAGCGGTGCCGGCACGATCACTCAATCAGGGGAAGCGGGAGCTCGTCCAATAACATTGCCCAAAGTAGCGCCTGAGAGTCTCGGAGGGGGTGTTCGCCCGTACTCGCTCACGGACCACATCCACGAACGCGAGGCAGGATGGCACCTCTCTAAGCTCCTTCCCGTACCCACGGATGCCTCCTCGAAGCCACGCGTGCAACTTGCCTTTATCCCGACCGTCGCCCCTTTCTTCAGCGGCATCCTGAGCACGCTCTCTTTCCCGCTATCCACGTCGAAGCTCAGCGCCAGCGACATTGCTTCGCTCTATGCATCGTACTATGCCGGCGAGCGCCTCGTGCGCATCCAAAAGGGCGTGCCTGCGCTCGGGGACGTGCAAGGTCAACACGGATGGGTCGTTGGTGGGGTCCAGGTACACAGCGGGCTGGAACGCGTGGTCGTTGTCGGGGGATTGGACAATCTGTTGAAAGGCGCTGCGACGCAATGTTTGCAAGTGAGTTTTTGATTTCCTTCTCCATCTCCCTCTTTGTGGTGACCGTATGCTGATGCTGTTGGACAGAACTTGAATTTGGCGCTTGGGTATGACGAATACGCGGGTATTCCGGTGGACGGGAAAAACGCTTAAAATGCTTGACTTGACGTTGCTGTTGGGTGCCAGTCAAGTAAAAATGGTTGTTTGTATGTCCTCAAACGACGGAGAATGGATGTTCCATGTTATCATTGATGTATGCAATATATAACTTTGCGAGCCCCTCTTTAGTTGAGGCTCTGAGTTTGGGATCAACTTTACGCAGTACCGACCTTGGGGCAGAGTGTGTGTGAACGCTGGTTGAAGACACTGAGTGCAGGGCTCCATAGTCTAGGGGTGATCAATGATGATTGGGCGCCATGTTCAGATTAACATCGTTCCGACAATAACCTATATGAGCGTCATGATTACGAAGAGGTCAGACGAGGAGCGCAGACGTCGTCTGGAAAACGGGCGTGAGGCAGGGCTGAAACCAACTTGGGATCGAGGTTCCTCACCATGACATCTCACAGCGCATGGTAGGGAGAGAAAAAAATAATGTATCGTCAAGATGACGGTAACAAGGACTGAGACATGAATGCGGACGAGACGCACGGACTTCACAGGCCTTGACACTTCTCGAGTCGCAGAGACGGAGTATCATGAACTTCGAGGGCAAATGACACACCCTCGGAAATATCCCAGGTATGCTGCATGCTCGAGAGAATCGGGTATCGACAAACTCCGGTGTGAGGCAACGTTGAAAAACGAACGTGCAACACTGATGATTCAGCAGAACCATCATGATGTGCTAGCCGGTTGAATTGATAAAACGTACGCAGGGGCGAGGGGCACTCTGCCCTGATGGAATGAATCTCTTAGGTGACGGCAATGGTGGGACGAGACGTTGGCGAATGAGAATCTGGCACTCCTCCGAAAGTGAGTCTACGTGGCGATAAAGAGACCAGGATAGCCATCGACTCCTTGGCGGACGCGTCCGACACCTGTCTCCGAGGATACGAGCAGTACGCAGTGCCGCGTCCAGACTGAGCTCTCGGCGTCAAGGGACTGCCGCTACCCAAACCGCCGCGCTCCCGAGGCCATTAAGAGAACTCCACGCCAGTACTAGTGGGAATCAAACCAAACTGTGAGAGCAACGAGTCAGTAATCATGCGGTGTGCTTGCAACCGCGAGCTTGGCTAACCCACTGCGCGGGGCCCGGAAAGTTAGTGCAGGGGTGAGACACTTTGAGGCAGTATGAATACCATATACGATGATCCTTGCAATCTTTGCGTTCCCCGTGTGCACCAGCCCTGCAGTTGTTCATTCATAGGTAGGGCTCCTAGTAGCTGGATGCCAAACATAGATTGCAGATGATCACGAAGCTGGGAAATACATGGGAATGTACTTTTCGATCAAGCTTCAAGATTCAAAAGTGTTGAATACCGGACTCGGCGCCGGGGAGGAAGCATCTGGAGCGGAACTCAGCTGATGATGGCTATCGATGTCGAGGGCGAGAACCGTGGGTGCTCCTCCAATTACACAGCGCGCAGTTGGAGTATCGTTGCGAAAGCGCAGAGATTGGTGGACGCACTCTGACATGACCATCAAGCCACAGGATTCTTGCCACCGCCTGCTGGCATGTGGCATGGTGATCACGGCTCCAAGACCCGCGTCTTCGATATCAATCCCGGACGGCCGTCGCCGGACTCATCAACACTACCACACACAACGTCTCAAGTTTCCAGCGCAGTCGCTCCGCCCGCCAGTACTACTACAGGGTTTTTATTATTATTCTCTAATCCCCCCGGACAAACATTTTTCGACATGTCCACCGAGGTTCAACAGCCTCTTTGGTTCGTCTCCATTCGTTCGCCATGAGGGAAGAGTGGAGCTGCTCGCTGACGTATCATTTTAATTTCTGTCCGGTGGGCTGTAGCATGTACGCAATACTATGCTAGGTACGGTTCACAATGGGGCCGCCTGTGCCTCGCCGCGTCCCCGTTCGTGCAAATGTCCGCTCGCTGACGTAGACCCGCGGTCGTGGTCATTCAACGCAGGTTGCTCATTGGCGATGTTCTCTCCCGCTGGTGCCTGAGAGGGACAGACAGGCGGACATCATTTGGCTTGTGCGTAATTGGGGCCTTGTTACGTTTCCTGAACACCGTATCTGCAGCCACGTTCAAGCGCGGAAACGTCTCGGACAGTATCGATATCTCCCTCTACGCGGACCTCTGGAGTCGGAGGGCTTTGGTAAGTCACTTTATTACGTGGGGTGAGACAATAGGTAGTACCTTACCCTTGCTTATGATGCTAAAGATTTCAGCTTCTCAAATTTCGGACCGGGTTCAAGTCTGCTGCCCAAATAATGCAGCCGGGCTTGGGCCTGAATCCGAGGTCACTATTTTGTGTATGTCCTTTTGATACTATCAAGAACCACCCAATATAACATCTCTATAGTCCCCTAGACTACCCGAACCATCTATCATATCCACACGATAACGGGACGGGCGTGGAACGTGGGGCTCAAGGGGAAATGGGTTGATTCCGGCTCCCGCGTATGCTCTACATATGATGAGCTTCTGGAAATGAACCCCAACGTCAAGTGTTCTGTCGAGCTGGTACGCATTTACACAAATATGCAACTAATTTGTTTCTATCTCTTTTGATGTTGGCTTGCATCCATTTCCCCTGAAGAGTCACGCTCAACTAGTCAGAGGTGTATGTCATATTCACACCCAGAATTAATTCTACATCCTACAAACAACGGGAATGGCCTGCTACACCACTCTCGTTTTCGGACAGCCCTATTCGGGGTCACAATGTGTACCATGGTTTGGTCTCATGTTTGTGAGTACCCTGATGTGTTCTCTGCCGAGAGACCTTTTTTCTCCGCATTGGCGTATGTACAAAAGAAGAACACTCCACAAACCTCCGACAGTGCACCAATCGCGTAATGACTTTTGCTAAAAAAGGTGAGATTGAAAAACGGAGAAAGGGAGGAGTTGTTTGGATTACTGGGGAGGCACGCTGGACCCCAAACATATACGAAAGACACGGACCTTCCCGCTTGCACCAGGTCAGCAGATCATCCTTCTTCGCGGAGTGCGATTTGCAGTGGGCTCGGCCTCTCGGCTGAAGGGGAGCACCTATCGCTCAGTTAGAAGTGGGGCGATCTCCAAAGTGAATTCGAAATGATGACGATCGCGACAGTTCTTGTGTGCACTCGTCCGCCTATTTTCGTCGCCGGACCGCGATGAACACGACAAACACCGTCTCGCATCGCAATATCATGCACGCCATCCTTTCTAACACCACGGCCGCATCCCCCCCGCTCAGCACCCTCGTGTTCTAAATGACATCTCTACGCCACCCCCGATGATAGGCGGAACCAATGTACTATAGTACTCTCAACAGGTCCGTCAGGAAGTACCTCTCGCCCTTCAGTGCTGCGCTGCGGGAAACGACCATACTTGTGAAGTGGAGAACCGATGCGTTCGCAAATAACTATTCCGTCATTCAGCCATTGTGGAAAGCACGACTTGTAAGTTTATGCAGGTAAGAAGTGCGTCGATACAGATGGCAGATGAGCCGTCACACGGTTCAGAAGCTGTGGAATAATGTTCAAGCGGTCTCCTTAATTTCGCTGTGCAAGATAGGGACATCAACGAGCAGTCGGCCTGAGGTGTGAGCCGACGAAGAATAGGCCTGTAATACGATTAACTTCCAACAATTAATGGGTGCATGGACATGAGGATAGCCGGAACACGCTGGATGGCACGCAGTTTGACCATCTGATAGGCACGTTATGGCTTGATATAAATCCGATACATAACGACGGACATGATCGAGCAAGCTCGGGTAGCTCTGCACAGGATCTGATGGATCAATCAGCTGCCAGTGACCGTGAAAACTCGACAGCTGGTTGGTTATGTAATCACGCCACTCTGCGCACGTCTTCCTCCCTCCATCCTCAAATATACACGGCAAATTTCATGGATAGAAATGATTACAGGGGAGTATATATTACCCAACTTGCTTGAATTTGGATTTGAATTGTTTCAGCCATAACTTATGAATTTCTGTATTAAAAGGTAACAAACTGCCAAATTATTCCCGCCGTCAAGGTACCTCTTCTCCTGACGAGCTCTGCGTCTTCACCGCGATAACATGGGAGTCAGGACGACGGAAATAACGGTATTACGGTAAAACAGGCACTTAACTTCCACCTGCAGATTCTTGGAATGCGCAGGACGTGAAGCATGTTGTGTGTCACAGACCTTGGACCTGACAACCCTCAGGAAAGAGGCTGTGTAGAATGCACAGCAGCCTTTGTTCATCCCGTCCCATTATTAGTGTGCTCTGTCCATTTTTATGCCACCTACGGAAAATGTCTTTAGGGTACAAAGTGCGTATACACAGCCGAGTTGATGTCCTTTCGCGCTAGTGGTGGAAAGGTCGCGTATGCCTCTTCCACGGGCCTGGGAACATTTATCGCGTTCCTGCATTCGGCGCGACACAAATGAAGTCCACAATCAGACAGTATTCTATATCTGATACCTAAACGATCAGGGTTGAGAACATTCACCGTGTCGCTACTCGATGCGGTACATATCACGTCCGTTTCGGATGATATCGTATAGCAGATGCACGTAACGTCCCCTTCAGCCTCCAATGAAGGTTATGGTTATGTTCAGGGGAGATCATCCTGTGACATGGATTTTGAAAATTACTAACGGAATCTTGGAATGGGGATCACTTCCCCGTCGAGGCACGTGGGCTATTCCGATCAATAAATCTTATCCGGTATCAGATTCCGGTGGCCGGTGGAATAGCGTTCCTGGGCCGCTCACCCCCCGCGCGTACAAATACTTTCGCCACCAAGTTATCAAGTCAAATGGAGTATCCGTGCCTATACATAGTTCAATGCTCCACATCTAGCAGCACCAACTAGCAACTGAGCTCGGTGCTGGAAATTATGTGTCCGTAGTGAGATAGTTGCGCTGTTGGGACTGTCGTTGCATGACTGCGAGGCACGGATTGGAAATCTAAATACGTGAGTTATTATCGGAGAGTACCGGCAGCTTGTTCGTAATCAGAGGATGAAGCATTCCCATCTACACAGCCTGCACACCAACATTGTCTTTCCTCTCTGAGACCCAAGTAGACGTCATGGTCCTTTTTGGTCATTTCAACGCGGCAATCAATTATATGGCTCGGGTTGCATGACCTCCTGAAAGACATCCAGCCCCACCATGAAGGCTCAAGATGTTCCAAAGATTTCACTCTGTCCTTGTGAGCCTTCCACTCCATCCTGGGGCGTTAGGTATCAGCAGCCATGTAAGGCACCCGTAACTCGAGATGGTCTGCCGTAGTCCTCGGGATGCTGACGGATCACTCATTTCGGAGGGAATATCGCGATGCGGCCCTTGCCAGTACAGCCCACAGCGCTTGGGAGTCTCCGATTTTCCCCCATCCTGTACGTCACCCTCGCTGCTATGGCCGGGTCTCCCACCCAATGGGTGAAATTTGGACTCCAGTACATACTTCATCCTCCAGGTACAAGGGCGGGGAACGCAACTGATTTTGACAGATCATGATTTCCCCAAGCCTCGTGCCGAGAATCCATCATGTTATCATTCGGTCCAATGATCTCGACTCGCACCGGTATGAACGCCTGAGCCGCATGGGACCCTAGCATATCACGAGTCCTCGTTTATCCATAATGGGCCCTGATGTTGGGATTTGTCGGTTTCACTGTGCTCAAGCTCGAGGTATATAAACCCCCCGACTCATCTCGAATACCTCAAGCACTCCAAGTCTCCAACACACGAGTTCTTACAACAGTTAAATTCGCTCTTCTCACTACAATGCGCTTCTTCGCCATCGCCTCCGTCCTCTTCACCGCTGCTCTCGGCGTGTTCGCCAATCCCATCGTGGAACGGGGGAACCCCCAGTCTGTTGCCTGCATCTTTGCCACCCTCAGCGAGACCGTCACGCCACTTTGTGGCCAATTGCGTGAGTAATGCTCCCTTTCTCATTTCTATTGACTTTCTGACAATAATATAGAGCACTGTAACTCTGGGAATGCGACCCAGGAAATCCTGACGCCCATCATCACAGAGATCACCACAGCTGTCGGTGTTGCAGTCACTGACTTGGGATATCTTGTCGGGGAGTCCCTTGACGTGATCTTGCTCGCTGTCGATGGTATCACCATTCTGACGGTAACTGAAGTCGCCAATATTGTTTCCGTCGTCATCTGCGTGCGTCTTTAACTGCTCCGTGCCCGTCTAGAAGCTCACTTGGCTGCCATGTATAGCTCGTCTTCGCAGCTCTCCAGGCCGTCCTCGCTGTTGTTGATGAGGCCATTTACTCTATCATCTTCGATTTGTGCTACACACTTGGGCAAGTATTCCCTATCTCTGTATGAAAAATAACTCTGATGGATTTGTAAACCAACTAGACAAGGACTCTGCGGCTTGATCGGCAGCTTGGTTGGCTTGATTGACGGAATCGCCATCCTTCTCTTGATCCTGCTTCTGCCCGTCGTCTCCATTTGTGGCGTCTTGGGTCTTCTTGGCCTCCTTGAAACTATCCTCGGTGGGTTGTTGTAAACGAAACCACCCATAGGACCATCCGCTCTCTTCCCGTCGGTTCCCTTTCAGCTGGGTAGAGCGGATCAATAAGTAGAAATGATTGTACGAGAGCCGTATGCCGTTTTTCTTCCTTGCCCCTGGTTACAGTTTCGCGCTTCTTCCGCAGTGATTGTCTTTGTGTTATTTAAATAGCGTGGTTTTGTGTGTATTGTCGAAAAGAAAAGAAAATGAATTTCTGGTGTGTCTAACAAAGCCTGACTCATGAATGTCGGAACCTCTTTTGCTTTGGCGACGCCGTGGGTGTGTATTTCAGGTTGGTTGGTCTTTGGCTGGTTGCGGTTTTTTTTCTCTTTTTCCGAGGAGTAGCGGGAGCCAGGCCATCGGTCCCGAAAGCGACAGGCACCAAGTACAGTTCTGTCAGGTTATTACGGCGTCGACATCATGCGCCGAGTCGGATGCAGTGTCAAATGTTTCAACCATAAATATGGGCGCTGTTCTGTGGCGCGGCTATAGGCAACCGTAGTCGCAAAACATACATAGATATGATCTCGATCTCTTGAGCACATTGCAACAGGTGGGGTGTAATTTAAACACACGACTTTCTAGTAAGCACTGAGGGTCCGGAGATTCTGAACTACCGTTCGCTCACTTCAGCATCCCAGGCGTCACCTCATTCATGAGCCTTGGGCTCAGGAAGTGTGAAGCGGGCCCGCGGGCCCGGGAAATCTGAGTTTGCTAAGCGTATGTACCCTCTGACTCACCCGTACCCGCGATCCTCCTCAGATGCAAGATGAGCCTAACGATGTCGAAAATCTAATAACACAAATTAAAGACCTTATTGATGGAGTTCCGAGAACGCAGTTAGGTACATTAGTTCGTGGGCTTGACGCACATCACGTCTACAGGCACCAGGAAAGGTCGACATCGCCAGGCTATATAGGCTATCTGAGCAGCAAAGAAAGTGTCGCCTTCGCCTCTGGATACTAAGGGAGCAGATGTGCATGAACCAGGAAAGGTACAAGGGCTTTGAACACAGCGGGCGGGCGCCACTGGGAGGCGTCTCCCTGTTGATCTTGTAAAAGCATAATAAGACAAGAAAAGATACGTTGGTTTCAGTATGGCCTCGGTTCTCACCGGTAGCCGAGGTTTCCACAGAATCGAAACATGCATACCTGTTGGTGCACTAGAATACATGCGCTAAGTTCCCTGTTAAGCGCACATCCACTCACGTGCAATACATCTATTCTCGAGTTTTCAAAGGACACTTAGCTGAAGGGGTCCATATGCATAAATGCGTCGTGTTCAGAGTTAAATCAATGTATGTACTTACACCTCACTCGAATCGAGCCACGAGCGTTTGAGCTAGGAGGAATATGAACGTTGGCGTTGTTGTAGCGAATGTTTCTGTATTCTCCTAGCACTGGCGTGCAGGGGGCCGAGCCTACTCGCCGCGCCGGCAACTGCCGTGTTGAGTTGCGAGAAGTTCTGGCCTTGTCCTTGCCGCCTATCCTGGTTTTTGCCACATGCATATCATGCCCATGCCCTCGATGGATTCACCAATTTTACATTTCTGTGCTTCAATTACTTGTTGGGTCAGCCAGAGTCCCATGCCATTGCGTATCGTCAAGTCAAATCGGGCACTAGGACTTACAATTCAATGCTGTCTAGCGGTAATATCTATCACCTACCATGGACCGGAGCAAGCTGGTAACTCCGTGGGCAATGAGATTGTTGGTACTAGGTTGCGACCGTCGCCGCAGGACTGCGAGGTGCACGCATCTAGAAACTAAATTTGTGAGTTATCTCGGATATTACGACAACTTGTTTGTAGCGCCCTAAGCTCAACGGACCACGTACAAGACCGCAGTCCAGGCTGCACGCCCGAATTGTCTTTCCTTTGGAATGGAACAGACCTCATGGTCTAGTCTGGTTCTCTACGAATCACGATTTCCATGCGTGTGCTGGTAGCCATGCCGGTTGGCTGTATGACTCGGGTTACATGGCCTTTTGAAAGACATCCCGTCTCCTCCCACGATGCTCAAAGACGTCTAAAGCATTCCCCTCTCGATCTGGTGTGGCTTCCACACTCGTGTTTTCGGTATCGGCAACTACGTAAGGTGCCCATGATCCGAAATGGTCTAGCGCAGTTCTCGGGACCGTGATCTTTCATTCATCGATGCATCCCTCGAAAGAGCATTACGATGGCCCCGGTGCGGCCAGTCGAATTTGGGGTGCTCCGATTTTTTACATTCTTTGCGTCACCTCATCTGCTATAGCTAAGTCTCTCTCCCAATGTGGAGACGTTTGGTCTTTAGTACAGTTCATCTACAAGCACAAGGGTCAAGAACGCAACTAATTTTGACAGGTCACAATTTGTCCAAGCCTCGTGCTGAGAATTCATCACGTTGCCACTTTGTTCAATTATGTCAACGCCCGGCATGAACGTAGTAAACCAAGATCCCTCCTTTATCCATACCGGATCTTGACGGTAGGGACTTATCAATATCATGCGTTCAGGCTAGAAGTATATAAACCTCTCGATTAATGTCCAACACCTCCAGCACTCCAACACCCAAGTCCTAACAACAACTTCGTCTTCTCACTACAATGCGCTTCTTCGCTGTCGCCTCCGTGCTATTCGCCACCACTCTCGGCGTGTTCGCCAGCCCTGTTACTGAACGCCAGACCCCCCAATCTATCGCTGCCGTTCTGGTCGACCTCAGCAACATCATCGAATCTTCCACTGGCCAATTATGTGAATAATGCACACTTTCCCGGTTTTATTAGCTTTCTGACAATCACCCAGTGTATGCCACCCCTGCAAATGCGACCCAGGCCATCCTGACACCCATTATCAATGGCATCACTACTGCTGTGTCGAACGCTGTCACCAGCTTGAATAGTCTTGTCGGGCAGCCCATGAACGTGATCCTGGCCTCTGCCGATGGTACCACCGTTCTGACAGCAATTGAGCTCGCCGCTATGTTTGCCAATGTTGTCTCCGTGCGTCTCCGATAATTAACTACAGGATGCCGCTTAAAAGTTCAACTGATTGCAATGCAATAGTTCATCTTCCAAGCTATTCAAGCGGTCCTCCTCCTCGTCAACCCCATTATTTACACTGTCATCTTCAATATGTGCGTGGCGCTCGGGTAAGTACTACTATGTCACTACACGAAAATAGCTCTGATAGACTCACGAACCACCAGACAAGAGGTGTGCGATATGATCAAGATTTCCGTTAGCTTGGTTGGCGGGCTCGCCGCTGCTCTCTTACCCCTGCTCGTGCCTATTGCCCCCATCCTCAGCACCCTGGGTCTCCTTAGCTTCCTCCAAGGGATCCTCGGCGGCTTGTTGTGAACGCATCCACCCATAGCATTGTTCACTCCTCTTCCTGCTACTGGTTCCCTTTGAGCCTGGTAGAGCGTCTCAACAAATAGAATTATTCCGTATGACAGTTGTCCCGTTTTTCTCCTACCCTTGGTTGCAATTTTGTGCTTCTTCCGCGGTGGTCGTGTTTTGTTTTTTCAGTACGGTTTTCTGTGTTGCGGTAAGGGATAAGAAAATGAAATTTGGGTTTCTAGGACTGGGCTTAGCCATACTTGATTTGTGGATCTCAGAGTCTCCTTTGCCTTGGCGACAGTTTGTGTTCGGAGAGCTGGTTGGTTTTTATGTAGCTGATTGGTTTGTTTTCTTCCTTCTAAGAGGTCGGCGAGTTGAGCCGGACCAGCACCATTGTCAAGTGTATCGGTAACCGCGCGGTAAGCCGCAATATTCTGCGCCTCAGTCTAGCGGGAATCACGGGCCGGAGCACGCTCAGCGGGTTCTTTCGCGAGGTTTTCGCTGCTGCGAGTCTGAAACCTAAATTTGTCACACAGTTCTTCTCGGATAGTCCCGACACCACGGTGTCTGAAACACCTGGGTTTGTGAATTCTAAGAAGCAAGTGTTCCCATTTGCACGGCTTGCACACTTGGTTTGTCTTTTTGTCCTTTCCTGAAGTGCGAACAGGCATCATGGTCCGATCTGGTTATTCACGATTTTCGCGCGCGTGCCAGCGACTGCTCCACTCGGTTGTATATCTAGGGTTGCAGGATCTCCTGAAAAACAGTATACCCCCAAGATGCACGAAGATGTCAAAATAATTCTTCTCCTTCTCTCGTATGCCTCTAATACACCCTGGAACGTCAGGTACTGGTGTCGTAGTAGGGCACGCGTCACCCAAAATGGCTCAGCGTGGTTGCCGGGTGCCGATCGACCATTCCTCCTTGAAAGAACGCAGCAACGACTCCCGGTACGACGCTCACCTGACTTAATGTGCTCCTGATATATCCAAGTCACCCTTCCTAGGTGAAATTCTGTCTGCAGCACATGTCCACTTACAGGTTACGAGAACGCAGTTCAAATTAACACATCATGCCACCACTTGGTCCAATGATGTCAACGGGCATAGCACATAATTCCTCCTCGGAGTTATCGATAAGGGTACTAACGAGAGTATCGTCTGCCAGTTTCAGTGTGTTCCAGCCCGAGGTGAGTAGTAGCCTATATAAACCCCTCGACTCGTCTCGAATACCTCAAGCACTCTAACAACACGAGTTCTCACAACAGCTGCATCTTTCTTTCTACGATGCGCTTTTTCGTGATCGCATCCGTCCTCTTCACTGCTGCTCTCAGCGTGTTCGCCAGTCCAGTCGCCAAACGCGAGACCCAGTCTGCCGCTGGAATCCTGACCGACCTTATAAACACCGCCACGCCTCTCGCCAACCAATTGCGTGAGTAGCGCACATGTTCTCATTCGTATTGATCCGCTGACGATGATGCAGTATATGCCACCCCTGAGAACGCAACCCAGGCTAATCTGACGCCCATAATCGGTGGTATCAACACGGCCGTGACAAATGCTGTCGGCAGCTTGAACGGGCTCGCAGGACAGTCCGCCAGCGTGATCTTGGCCTCAGCCGATGGTACCACTATTCTGGCAGCGTCTGAGATAGCCAGTCTTCTTGCTGCCATTGTCAACGTGCGTCTAGATCATTTAATTACCTGTTGAATGCACGTCCCAAAACTCACCCGACTGTCACGCACTAGCTCGTCCTCACGGCCGTCGGTGCGATCCTCCGAGTGGTTGATTCCACATTCTACACTCTCATCTACGAGTTGTGTGTTGATCTCGGGTAAGTATTTTCTGTCTATGCGCAGAAAAGCTCTGATAGGCTGGTGAACCACCAGAAAAATCCTTTGTAGCTTGATCAGCATATTGATTCATTTGATCGACGGACTCATCCCCCTACTCGTGTCTCTGCTTGCGCCAGTCTTGTCGATCCTTAGTAAGCTGGGTCTCCTTGGCCTCCTCAGTGAGATTCTCGGCGGCTTGTTGTAAATGCAACGTCCCATAGTGGTATCATCCGCTTCTCCTTCCCTTCCTTTGAATATATAGGCAAAGTGTATCAACAAGCAAAAATGCACTGTACGAGAGTCGTCTTCCTCACCCTTTGTTGCCTCTTCTGTATTTGTATGTAACCAGTGTGGGTCTTGTGTGTATTGTCGAAACGGACAAAAATGGTTTCGAGAGTTCGTTGGCGGCTTGAACATAAATGTCTTTCCCCCTTGCCCTTTCTGGGGCTGTCTGGTAGCAGCTGGAACCACAGTATATTTCATTGTGTGGCATCAACACCATTGTATCGGACCCCTAATAAGTCACAGACGCAGCGTGACAAGACCCAATTTAGAGCCCTTGGCGTCCTGGCGTCGCTTGTTTTCAGGGGTTTACATCAACTGCATCCATAGTACCGTCCTCGATCGCCTTCCCAGCCAAATAATATCATTACTTTCCCAGTCACTCTCGCATCAAAAATTTAGCATTCACGAACATATGGTCGGAGCGAACTACATGGGCGGGAAAAGGTCTTTCAATTCTCCCTATTGCTAGCCTCTAGACGCTGTCTCTCACACGCGGATGAAAACGCGCTTGCCAGGAACACCGCACGAGCCAAATCAAAGGACGTCGTCGGACGCGCACAAAGGCGCCACTTTGCAAAACAGCGTCTCGCCTCCGCCTTGTGTGGGTCACCGACGCAAGATCAGAATCGCGTCCAACTCAGCCCAAGCACGCCACCGACCCTCGCGTCTGTTCTGCCAGAGATCGCGTTCTCGCATGCCCGTTGCGACGCTGACGCGGACTCGGCTAAGGCTGGGACTTCTTCCAAGACAGTCTTCCGAGAAGATCGATCATCGTACTCGACCGTAACATCGCCGAAGCCGAAGACCACGAAACGGCGACACAAACCATCGAAAGCGCTGGCTGCACTTGATACGCTGGATCGTGTGTCAATCTTTGTTTCTCCGTCTTCTTATCTGTTGACCTGGGCACGGAGAGAAGACGTGTCTATGCGAGCCGCCATTGACCGCATCCTTCAACAACCAAATCTTGTCGGAATCGGTACCCCGGAGCTTGAAGAGACCGCATATATCCAGCCTGCGAGAAAATTCCGTGACGATCAAGCAACCAGCAGAACATCGTCTTCACCCCAGAGCACAACAGTCGAGTTTTATGCCTTTGTAAGCCCATTGGATTTCAAGTCATCTGTACGATAGATACCGGTTCTCACTGCGCCTCGTCCGGAGATAAAGCTCGTCTTGTACCCACACGTTGTACTCTTCCGTATGGAACGTGGGTCAGCTCGGTGATTGAGAAATATACCAGAAGTTGCTGTAGCAGTGAACATGATCCAAGAGGGAAAATAACGTTCTAGACAACCTCAAGAGGATGCACAGGGAAACCATTGGCCCACACAGCGAGCAATGGACAGGCGGTCAAGGGGAGGTCTAGTCGCGTGCATGGCACAAAACCAACACGTGGTGTTGAAGATCGTAAATGGCGCGGGAGGTCACGGTGTCGTGCCAAAGAAACATCCGGATGATTTTGAAAGCGACGCGAACTGCCACTATAATGTTAGATGTAACACGTATCAAGTCCAGGAACCTCGGAGCCACTGCGGGGCCCGATGAGAAACGAAAGCGAACGTATCGAACATTGATACCATAGATACCGAAAGTCGTGAAAACGGCCAGAGAAGCAGAAACGACGGGTGGCCTGAAAAGGCGCCGGTAGTAGCTTAGCAAGTCGATGTCCTTCCGCCAGCAAATGGGCGCTCGATTATCTCTTTCATGTGGTCGGCCGGGTGCGTATACGTATAGCTGTATAGGGCGAACAAACGAAGGCCTCACTTGCACCCCTACCATCTGCAACTCACCCAGATGGATCTGAACCTCAGATGGTTATCGGTAGTAGCGGTAACTCCGACGAACAATAATGATACGTTTCTTGATAGTCGACGTCAGCTAGGACGTTTCAGGGAACGCCCAAGACAGAAACCTAAAGGGAGTGAAATAATGGAATCAAGGAAGGAATATTATGATAATGTTGGGGGTCAGCCCGTTTAGTATACCGTACACTTACTACCTTTCCTTTTACGGACACCGCGGTCTCGTATCACGTTGACTAGAGTGTAACCTCCTTACAGTCCGTGCCCCAAGATATAACAGCCCACAGAAGAACAGAGTCCGTCATATGTGTAAGCATTGAAGGATGCGCGCATGTTCCAGCGCGTCCCCTAAAGAATTTGGGAAGGTCGGCATCAGTGAACGCGTGAGCAAAGGATGTGGTAGTAAAATCATGTCCAGGACCAGACACTGTGCTGCTGGAAAACGCAACACAGGAGCAGGAGCTGCATGAGAACGGGTACATATGTAGCTGGCCAAGGAATGAATGCGAGGATAACCCACTGAGGGACCATGCAAAATACGCAAATAACCATCAGCCCCTTGTTTCGGTAGTCAGTTCCCGTACTAGCCAGAGATTTGAACCGGCTAGCGTTGCGACTGTACAGTGGATTTGAAGGGAAGCCGCAGCAGTTGCGGCCAATTCTCGTTCACGTCGTTATGGCAATACTGAACGGAATGAAGGAAGCGAATTAGAAATGCAGAAATGATGGGCTACGGTGACCTTCATCATGCAACCTTATGTGGCCAGCCAGTTCGATAAGATAACATTCGACGGATCACTGGCGGGAAAGAGATATCGGGTGAATCTAAGTTGGCAACGTCAGCAATGACATATCTACTTCCGATTTCTAATTTCATGTCTGACGACTGAAAACGCAAAACCCGATCAGTGAAAACATAAAACGCGACGAGTGAAAACGCAATCAGCGTCAAGGATAACGATGACCGCAGGGCAGTACTTGGTGCAGTCAGCACCGGCGGATTACCTCGTCCCGGCCTTCCATACTCTTACGTAAACTCTGTCGGGTTCAGTCGATGTCGCGCAGCAGGTCAGATAAATTACACAGCAGTGACATGGTCCGTGGAAATCGGTATCGAAAGCTCCTCTGCAGACCCTGCGAGAGCCTCAAACAGGTAAATCACACCAAAGATGAGGAAGAGCGTCGCCCCTCCAAGAGTAACTGTAGGCGAGTTGGACGTGAGAAGACAGACGGCAGAACGTAAGAGTTCCAGCACGAACCATGCTTGACGGATATCTTGGTCGAGACATACCGACCGGCCACGACGGCGAGGCTCGTGCACGCTGTGTGACCAATGACGGTCCCTAGTGTCACGAGATAGACGTTCTTTAAAAAGACAGCGCGACAGCGTGAGCCCATCTGTACAAAGTGCCTGAGATGGTATACGCACGTGCGTTGCGCCCAGCGCAATGGTTGCAAACTGACTTCTGTCACCCCATTCTCCCAAGAACGTGAGGATGAACGACTGGACGAAGACCGGCCCCAAGATGAAATTGCAAAAGTTGCGTGCCCCGTCGACGATGTCAGATTTCATCGCCTTTCGAGGGCGCGTCGGTACAGGTGCGTCGCCTTCTTCGAGACGTTCTAGAGGGATGGCGTGGCCGTTCGATCCCATGGTATCCATCTCCGCAGCGTCGGTCTCGATTTCCTCCGCCGTTTCTCGCATTTCGTCTTGGATTTTTTCATTCCCACTTTGCAACGCTCGCGCTTCCATCATCATTTTGGATCCAAACATCAAGAAAAGCACGCCCGCAGAGAAGTGAATCCACTTTTGGGGGACGAGTTTAGGGAGAAGATGGCCCACCTCGGCGGAGAGCAAGGACATCAGCAGCAGGGAGCTGAAGGCGCCTGCAAACACAACGAGGCGAGGATGGCGCATGGCCAGGATAGCCGCGATGAGAAACGTCTTGTCGCCTATTTCTGAAAAGATGATCATGGCGAACGAACGAAAGAGCGTGTCGAATGTGGAGTCGGCGCCATCGTCAGTCGTGGACATTGTCCTGTGTAAGCGAACTTCGTCAGAAAAAAAAGCGCAACTAAAGAAGCGTACGGACAGACCTGCTTCAGCCGGGTGGTTGGGGTTTGTTGAAGGGTTGCGAGGCCTTCCGAAGTCAAACTCAAACGGGTCAGAGGTAATAACAATGTATGAGTCACGTGTTCATGTGTCAGGTACTAGTAGTGCAGTGGCGTCACCAAGCTACTACTCTTATATTTTGATGCCGCACAACTCTAGGTTTGACTTTATTAGCTGGCTCGCATTCATGCATCATGTCCAGGCACTATTCGTTAGCGGTCGCGACGTCTCCTACACTACACAGCCAAGATTTGATTCCGCGTTCAGCCAAGCAGTGCCAGGTGATCAAATGTTAGCATTTGTACACTCGACTTGTCCCAACACACAAAGACATGCATAGATCGATCACACGCATAGGTATAGGTCGTCAGACCAGACCCTACATTTCTCCGCGGTCTCGATGAAACTCTTTCCCTTCCCATTCGTCACAGCGAGTACTAATCTGTGGAGAGGACATCAGATTGGGGGATTCTAGCGAGTGAGCCAAGTGAGGCGATCGCGTTCAGTGTCCTATTTGACGATAGGATTCACGCCTCTGGCGGAAAGGTAGTCCTTAGCAACGCTAGGGCTCTGTATAAACGGCATTGGCGTTCGTCCCAGGGGGAAAGAGAAGACACGCACGAGATGTTTGATAAGATCGTACACGCTCTTGTCGTGGTACCTGAGCCCCGTGCGAGGGTCCGTGTATGGTGCCTATTTATTTTCGCCCGCAGTAACATAGGACAAAGATTTGAGTGTCAGTATGAACATGGAATATGGATACGATGCAAGTGAGAGAAAGCGATACGTACCTCGAGGCCCGTGATGTCACAGTAGTGGCGGGGAGGCAACAAGGAAGGAGGTGCTTCAATCGAGATATCTGTGTGTTGGGAGAAGAGGTCAGTGGGAAGGGAAAAATGCTATGGGACAGTTACTATCACATACACGTCGGGACGTCCTCTTCCTCCACGCCAGGCGCATCGACCTCCATCGCCGTAGGATCTATCCTGCGCGCCTCGCGTTCAGCCCATCGCCGCGCCTGCACCGCGCGCTCGCGCTCCCGTTCGACGCTTAGCACGGCTTTGAGGTTCTTGGTCCGGCGACTTGCATTTTTAGTGTACACGGAGTTCTTGAACGGGCGCGCGAGGTGGAGGAGGGAGAGTTTCTCGGAAAGGGTCTGTGCGTCATGAGTGTCTAAGTCAGCGATGTCGTGTGCGCGCACGGACGGGCGTGTGTGTTGAGGAGGTGCTGTCGACTGGCGCCTTCTTCTTCGTTGCGCCTTTGGGTGGCCTGATGGGACGGCGTCAGCAAGGGTCGCGAGAACGGGGTAATGTATCTGACATGGCAGTAGGTGCTTGATTCAATGCGAAGATGACAGAGAAGGAGGGGCAAACAACGTTCATTTCCCGACCTTGAACAAACTCTGCAGACTCTGGTTTAAACTACACGATGCGACAACGCAGTCCGTTTCAACTGTCTAGCATCGTCGGCGTTCCAGCCACTCCTTGGGTCCAACAACCAACGCTACGATGATCGCCCATTCACCCAAGGTGTCTATCGCAAGGCAGCCTTGTCCGCATTCAACGCCACAGCAGGATATGGTCTCGTTTTCATCTCATCGCTCATGCGACATCCCCTTTGAAACATCCCCAATTATTTCCCGCCAATTCCGCGGTTCCTCCTCCTTTACAGAGCCTCGTGTATGAACACCACAAGCCTACGACAGTATAAAGTCAGGAAAGGGATGGCGTCCCACTCCTTCCCTGCACAATTAACTCGGATGCCGGGCGCCGTTGTGGTGGTCTCTCCTCCTGTAGATATACCGGCCATCGTTCAGAGCACCAGTGCTCATCCATCTTCGATCAAACAAGATCCATGTTACCTCCCATGCGCTCCTCAAGTCGAATGCCCTCCGATCCATCCGCCTCCCCCTCCACAGTCTGACCTTGGCCTGGGGCAACATTTGCAAAGTCAATAACGGAAACGACGGCGTCTTGACCAACGATGGTTTGCGACGATATACCGAATCCTGTGTCGATCCCTTGCCAACGTCCATGGAGGCTACGGTCATGCAGCTCTCGCACGCCAATGATGAACCGAGGCGTCATGGTGCATATGGCTACATAGCCAGACACAATCAAACAGAGTATTGGAATCCCGTTTAAAGTGGTGTTTTCTGCTATCACAGCACTGGCAATGTAAAGCGCGTTCCTGAATATTCAGAGGGGACGAGCGGTTAATGACATACATGCGGGAGAACTATGACGACGAATCGAAACGACAGTGATGAAATCGAGACGTACGCGAGGAAGTAAATAACACCATCCTTGACCAGTAGTTGCATGTATCGGTTAGGCTGCCACTGCTTCGTCTCATTGTACATGTTGAGCGACTGCTTCATAGTTTGGGCCACAGCGAGAGCCAAGAGTGCTATGCCAAGAATAAATCTCGGGAGCTGAACACACCAGACAATCAAGGATGGGGTGTAGCTGTAACTGCAAAAAGAGACATCGACAAGCTGTACAACCGCGACTGCAGAGGAGGTAATTAGAAGATGTGCCCCTGAGTGAGATTGCAACGACTGGTCGAATTGAGACACACCTGACA
This sequence comes from Fistulinella prunicolor, assembly GCA_038089875.1. Lineage (NCBI taxonomy): Eukaryota > Fungi > Basidiomycota > Agaricomycetes > Boletales > Boletaceae > Fistulinella > Fistulinella prunicolor. The sequence goes on along the minus strand of JBBPLP010000073.1, from coordinate 10,324 downwards.
AGTAGGTGTTTGGATTGTCATAGATGGCCATGAAGACACAGGCAACGATGATTTCCGACACGTAAGTGAACAGAAGGAGATAAAGAATGGTTTTCGATCGATGCCACATTGCATACACCCGAAGAATCATCACCACTGCGATTTGAATGAATTGCCAGGGAGAATAAAAGCCAGGAGATACAGTCACTCACAATCAGCAGCGCTAAGAAATATGAAGTACCCCCAGGCTAACGCCAGATAAATGACAGTACCTTCAGAATATTCATCTGCGTACAATAGTGTTGTGGAAAGTGATATTTGATTTACTTACAGCTAATGGGAGTATTATCAGCACTGTTCAAGATCTTTTTTCGGATACATACGTCTACAAAAAAGTCATCATTAACGGTAAATAAGTGAGGCTTGCAAGGACTGACGATTTGAGAGCCAGGATTGGACGGTGAACCATCTACGAATGTCATTGATCAGATAAATTACACTTCGATTTAACTCTGAACATACAGAAGGCGACCCAGAGGCTTCAGGAAGGATTCACTCAAGTCATTTTCTATATGCATTTGGTAGCCATAACTTACATGGCACAAGAAAGACCGACATAGCGCGCCTAAAAACGATCAGTGCGCGAAGTAATGTCCTCTAAAGCCTCATACGCACAAGCACAAACGCTGTCGACACCAAAGACCAGGGTCTACACTGCCGTACTGTCAAGGTGCAATGTTCCGTTGATAATTGTCGCTTTCTTACCCAAACGTAGTCGATCTTTGAATACTTTACTGTAAGTCAACAAGTAGGGTTCGGGAGTGAAATAACATACCTCTCTCGAAAAGGTGAGGACTGTAGAAGTGGAATATTTTTTGAGTTGAGAAGGAAAGGGTGTAAAAGACGCCTCACGATAGTCATATACGACGGCAGTGCCTATAGTTACTGCATTGACCTATAAAAAAATCATCGACGTGACTAGAGGCAGAGGCGAGCATACGGGATGCATAGTTATTGGTCTGGAGAATCTCCAACGTAGACTGCAAGTCAGAGGACATAGCGACGTTTAGTAACAACACGCAAAGATGAAGGATCGAGGAGGGAGGCTGCGAGCGGAATCAGCGGATCACTAAACTGCGGACCTTGTGGCAGTTATATCTTCTCTCCGGCATGATATACCATTTTGGAATGAAAAGCGAGGTACGGTTCTACAGCGTTTCGAGAATTTTATGCGATATGGGATAGACAGTGCATAACGATGGAGATGATGCGATTCGGAGGTCTTCGTTGGCACGTAGAGTTCCCTGGTCCATAATTCGTTCATGAGTGTGTCTAAACAGGACATGTGTACACAGATACATACAGCCGTCAACGGGCGCGTCCGTCAGGCGATGCAGCATCGGTCGTATAAGTTTTGCAACCTGTGCGTGGGGCATACGTCCTTGGTGTGCGGGACGACCTATGGTGTGTAACTGTGCTCAAAAGCCGATAGCGACCTATGATCCGCTCTACAGTGCCATCATGTGGCCAAAGGACATGGAAAATGACTATCGAGGAAACCAGTGATGGAAATGGCCCGTTCGCTGACATTTCTACGTAAACGTCTGTCGCTCGAGCGCTATACAATTCCAACCAATAATTTATGGGACAAGTTTCAACTGGACCGGACAAGAGCATCACAACCAGTGGCAGGTCTCGATCAGAATAAGTATCGGCCCATCCAGAAAACGACCCGAACTGTGTCGCGTCGCCAGCTGCCAATCACTCCGTCGTATGCCTGCACGGGTTACCGTTCTCAAGGACAAACGATCCCCAGTGCTGCCATCATCGACGTCGGGACCCCACCAATAGGTGGTCTGAACATGTTCAATCTTTATGTAGCACTGTCGCGTGGAAAGGGCAGAGATCCAATTCGTCTTCTTTGGGATTTCGATGACAAGTTCTTCGAAATGTCGCAATTAGCTGAGCTGTGCGATGAAGATGACTGTCTCAAAACACTCAATAAACAAATTGCCATTTTGTGGAATGCAGTTTACGGTCGATCAGGTGCAATACATCCCACGTCCTATCACTGCATCTTACTGAACGCACGCGCTAGCAATCTAAACCCCGTGTGGCCATTTTCGGTTTTCGTTATGCGCATCCACTGCATCCGCTCGTCCTTTTTTTTTTGGTTTTATACATCGCTTGCGCTACCCCTAGGGATTTCGAGCGCGAGCGAGCATCCTAGGAAGTTAGGATTGCCTGTTTGGTCCTTGAGTGATGGTGAGTTCAGCCAATGCATTCTCATCCGTTCTCGCGGCTTATGTACTAGCCACACCTTGTGCCACAGGATCGCATACCGCCCAGAGTCGCCCCCATGATGTCGGTTTCTCATGTCTACGCCTTTTAGATTGCCGACGTATCATGAACGACTAGATTGGTCCAAGCCCCGATGTCTCTCCATGTGGGCCGTTGAGCGCATGGATGGACAGTACAAACATGGTTCTAGTGATAGTGTCAGTTTTGATCTCCGACTGCACGACTAGGTGACGTCACAATCTCACTCGCACTTCTGACGTCGTAGAATTCCAGCGTCTGGCGCGGCTGACGGCCACTGGCATTTAAATACCAGATGCCCTGCCTTCTGCTCGCCCAACCCTCTTCCTTCCACAACATACGCTGCGCGTTCTCTCTGCCCTCTACCCTCTGTATCTCCCTGATATCCTTCATCTTTAATCGCCTTTCGATATGGTCTTGTTGATCAAGAACAAACTCGCCTCTTTCGAGGATGTCGCTCATTTGTCTGATTCACCCGCTGGCGATACGCCCAGGAGGCGCGCCGCCAAGCGCAGCATGCAGAGCCTGAGGAGCACTGGCGTCCCAAAGGCAAAGTCCATGGTATGCGTCCCCCAATCTTATCATCCCAAGGTGCCTGACGAACCCGCCGCCCTCTAGCCCCACATCAACCTGTTGGCAGAAGGAGCGTCGCTCAAAGCGCACTGTGCCGCCGTGCTGAATGCCGACCTTCACAAATTCAGCCCGAGAGAACTCGTCGCCAGAAAGGTCAATTCGGCAAAGGAGGACCTCAGGCTACTTTTCAACGATGCGTCCCAGAAGCAACGTCCCGATCCCGTCGAAAAGGCCGGCGGCTCGCCTTGTTCCACGACAGCTTCCAACATTGGTTCCTGCTTGGATCCCTCGCCTTCATTTTCCACGCCCGTCCCTGCCCCTTTCGACGAGCTGGACGAGGAAGATAGTGATCATTTCCGTTGCCTCACTGCCGTCGCCAAAAGTTGGTTGGACTTCGAACGGCTGTTTTCTCGGCGCCGTGCATCCCTTGACCAGACGATCGAGCAGGCAAGGCACGACTTCTGCCAGGCTCTTGTCCAGTCATTCTCAGATCGCTCTCCCGCTGCCACATCACCTCAATCCTCCGGCGACCTCGCCGACTTACCCTTGCCTCGCGGTATCTCGCGTTCCGCAGTGTGTTCCCCGACACCGTCTACAAACTCGCTGGCAAATCAAACGAGCGTGACACTCCGCCCGTTTGATACCGTTGCACCGGAGCCTGAGTTCTCAGACGACGACCTCAAGCGAGAGTTTGACAGATTCTCGTTCCATTCCAGTCAAGAAGAGGAGTGGACCTCAGAGGTCGAGTCGCGGAAGCAGAACACGATGAACCGAGCCCTGTCGGAGATGAAGAGAGAGCTGTCCATTCCTGTCCCAAAGCTCTCTTCATACGTTTCCGACGATTCGTTAGCGGAATCTGCCGCGCACCGGACGCTAGTCAACCCTCAAGCATCATGCTCCGGTGCATTTTACCAGGAGGCCGACAACAGTTCCTTTTACTTGGCCGATCGAGAAGACGAGGCGGAAGAAGACGACCAGTCGACCGCGGACTCACCTTCCAGTATAGTCCGCGTTGCAACACTCGACACCGACACGGTCATCCTCCCAACCCGCCCGTCTGAACTTTCGTCGTCAAGTCGGACGGACAACCCCACGTTGGACGAGAAGCAAGATGCCTTGGATCCAAGATCAACCGATACTATAGATGGGACTGAAAACGTCTGGGAGGTACTAGCCACTTATGTACCGAGGCTCCTCACACGTATCTCTGAGGAGTCGCTCGCGGACGAGTACGAGATTGAGACGACCGCCGAAACCCCTCCTCTCTCTTTCAGACGTCCCATCTCACAGTACAGGAAGACCTTGCGATCCAGGCGCCAGCGTGCATTGCATCTCGATCATATGGGTGAAGTCGGCCTTACACTCGCGGCACCACTAGCAGAAGGCACAGGGTTTGAGGAAGTCACAACCATGGTCACAGAAAACGTCTCGCCCTTCGAAGTATCTTACATTTCGCCAGGTAAAATACTGCGAAGGATGAGAAAGTTTATGGACCTCAAGGTATGTTGTCGTGAGTTCGGTTGGCATCTGACTTATTCTCTTTGGCTAGAGTCCGGTTGTACTTCCAGCGGTTCAGAGTACGTCGTCAATCGAGACAACATGCGAAATGAGTTCTGTGCATGAGGAAGTGTGTGATCCGAAGCCCCCAGCTCGACGGCTTCGTAGGGCTCGAAGATATGTCAACTTGAGGGTATGTTTTTTTTACATCTGTCCCGCCGAATCTTTGACTCATTTTGCACACCTAGGAGGATTTTTGTCGGACGGACATCTCTATAGAAACACCACATTCTTTTGAAAATCTCGAAATACACACTCCTTTTAAGGCGGGTTTTCTTTGGTATACGCTTTTCATGGTGGTTAACATACATCTACAGGAACGGCACCACTCATCAGACCCGGAGGAGGGTCAGGAAATTCGGCTCATTTCTTCTGGTTGCCAGCCACGCACGAGGGACGATTCGGCGAAACCCCCCATTCCACCGAAACCCCTTGGTCTCCATTTGCACCGGAAGCGGACCCGTATTTCGTCTGCCCTTATTCAAGAGTCCCCATCTCTATGTTCCCGCTACGACCCGTCATCGTCGCTTCCACTTTGGTCGTGCGCCAAGATTACACGATCAAAAGGAAAGCGGGGTCGCGTCCCCAGCGAATCGACGAAGGCTCTGAAGATGCGTCTTGACTCCATACGCATTGATCCGGAAACAATCCATGGCCATCCTACCCAGCCGTACGTATCTAGCTCTTTGCCAGTCGTCGCCGCTTTGATTTCGATTTCTACAGATGTCGCGAGAAGATCCCGTCCATCTCATCTGTTATCGAATACACAAAAAGAAAACCGTTGGAAAAAAATAGGAAAACAGGCGAAAACAAACCAATAAAGGCGAATGTGACGCAAGACGTTGAAAAGCAGAAAATGTCGAAAAACAAGAGGGCTATATTTCGCTAGCGATTTTTGACCTGGTGAGTTTCTATGCGATTTTCTTTGGGCTTTGAGTTGATGGTCGATGTCCTCTCAGAGGGGATCAAGGTCACCAGTCTAGGTGGAACGGACTCGGACGCGACCGTCATGGTAGATGTCCCTCGAGCGTCTTTAAGGATCTTGTGATCACCTGTGGTGCGTGTGTTTTTGCCCTGTCATGTCGCCTGCTCATTTAGTTCCAGAGTAGTTCTGAGACGCCAGCCAGAGCTGGCGATCAGCTACATTCAGGTATCAGGGATACAACGTCTGAACGCGACGATTGACTGCCAGGCGGTGCTTGCCTGGTTCTGTCCAGTATCAGCCACTGGACTTTTGAGACGCTCGTAGCTATGTGAACACGAGAGTCCGCTTGTCCCTTGATGGAATGAAATTGTAGGAGAACGTCTAACGATGTTGATTTATATTGTAGTAGATTGAATCCGTGTAGGATACGTTCCGACCATGGCAATATATCTACTCATGCCTCTTGTGGCCGTCGATAAGTTTCGCGGATTCAAACCATCCTAATGCGAGTTGTCTTCGACATGTACAGTAGATGCCCATTCAAGATGCGTCTATCGCTTACCTGGGCCAAAAATGACTTACAACTCTATACTACAAAGGCACGAACACGAACAGGAATATAAGCACAGACCTCTCCAAGACGAATGAAAGGTGGTAGCGTGTGGCGATCCGTTATCGATGATCATAGGTGACTGCGTAATGGGACTGACACAATTAGCAACTACTATTCGCTCCATCATCGCAAGCATTCTTCGACGCATCTCTGTTCTCGTTCTCTTCGCAGAGTGCTTTCTGTATGACGGGGTAGACTGTAGCACTGATAAGATGCGTTTCAGTGCCAACTTGAATATACATTCGCATATTCGATCATGGACGCCATCCAACTTTGCGTAAGTCTTCTCTTTTATTACCCAGCAGTGCGTATCCCCACACGCGCGGCGGTAGTTTCACCGCTTTTGATTTGCGGGTATCCAGAGATTGGACGGCTTCTCTCGCCGCTTCAGTCCTTGTCCGCGGCAGCCTAGAGGGGCGACTGCTCACCCGGCGGGGGCCGCAAGATCATCCGGTCGAATCAACATCCCCCGGGCCCTCAGCGTCTCTTAGATCTCGGAGTCTTGAAGGTATGTTAATTAGTCTTGCATGTCAAGTCCAATGGATTCAGATGAATCACTGCCAGTCTAGCAATATCAGGCGTGAAGTTGATCACATCTCATTCCGGGACAACCTTGTGTAGTAATCCGCTCGTCAACAGTTACGTTCCTCTTTTACACAGACAAGATTTCATTCTGGACATCTGACTTGAAATGAACTCACAACCAATTACCAGGCAAACAATACTGCTCGGATGTTCTGAACATGCTACAACGTACACTCGACTTATCCTACATAAAGTAATCCCTAGATCATTCGCAGTACAGATCATCAGACCAATCCTTGTATTTCTCCGCAGTCTCAATCAAACTCTTTCCCTTCCTATTCGACATAGCAAGCACTATTCTGTGGAGAGGAAACCGGATGGGGGGATCTTCTAGTCGAGATATTTTCTCAAACGCAATGCAAGCTTTCCGAGGATCGCCATCCGTGAGAGCGCCCGATTTGAAAGCCACGCGCCATTTAGATCCAGATAGTTCAGGATCTGTGTACGCGGGATGAGGAGTAGCTATGTTTTGGTTTGCCGACGCAAGTTCCGTGCGGAACGGTCCAGGTTCGATGATGGTGATCTATTTCGCATTCAGGCTCTGATCCTGGAAAGAGATAACTAGTGACCGTCTTACCTTGATGTTCCAAGCAGGGTCCAACTCGTCTGCCAGCGCTTCCGTTAACCCTTCAACAGCAAATTTCCTGATGACGTTTGAGCTTGGAAGGCAATCGAAAATAAAGGAACTTACGTGGCACTGTAGTGGCCGTAGCACGCGCGACTGGCGACGCCCAGCCCAGATGACACCTGAAGGAGCCTACCTCCTTGGGGTTGATTAACTTCTCTGAAAAATCGAATCGCCTCTCGGCTGACTTGCGTCGCGCCCCAGAAGTTGATCTCGAACATGTCACGTGCATCCTCATCCTTGACGGATTCTACCTCTCCGTTGATCATCTTCCCTGCGTTATTGAGGACGACATCTACACGGCCAAATGCCTCGTGGGCCTTTGCGAATGCCACTGGAATTTCTTCATGCTTGGTGACATCCAGTCTGACGATTGCGAGCCGGTCAGACGGGTATTGGGCAGCGAGATCGGATAAGACCTCGGGCCTGCGGAGGGTGGCGACGACTTTGTGTCCTTCTCGCAAAAGGTACTCGGTCAAGAGGCGACCGAAACCGGTTGAAGCACCTGTGACTAGAGGCGAGTCGATGTCAACTTCACGTAGCGTCGATGTAGAATGAACTTACTGAACCAGACTTTGGATTCCGACATGGGGTAGATGGTGTAGATGATGCGAGTCTGAGATAAACGGGCGTGTTTTATCTACTCCTAACCTGTGGGAGCCATCATGCGATGATTCATCAGCTGCCACAACTTAGATCTGGATTTCGGAGGCCACGCAAGCTTGGATGATGGCGATGACGCATGGATTACAAACGCGTGTCTTGGGCAGTAGGCAGTGTGTCCATACTTGTACAAACCTCGTTACCACTTACGCTGCTCCTGCCGCAAGTAACTAGTAACTACTGGCAGTTGCAAAAGATTTAAACCAAAATGCCAAAGCCATCAAAAGTGGGGCGTGATCCACATGACGATAGATCCTAAAACCACAGCCATTGAATGATTGTGGCATCTGGGTAAGAAACCAGTTCAGCAGACCCTTCGCCAATCAAGAAGACCACATGGATCACGGAAGTTCTCACCTATTAGAAATCTGAACCTCATGCTAATCGATTGTGCCATCGTGTAACCATTTCAGCGTTTTACAGCCTTTTTTTCTCTGAAAAAAACATCGAGGTTAACTACTTGAAGGCGAGACTGGAAACAACTCGGGAAATGCCGACAGACCTTTCTAAAGTGACCGCCACGAACATTCGGCACTCTAGTCTTGAGGAGTAGCTGCCCCCAAGGCCGCCTCTCAACATGGATCAGACTGGAAGTGAGCTCGATCACCCGCACGCAGAAGACCACTATTATTATAACAATTAATATCGTCAAGAAGTGTGTATGTCTCTCGAATATTGCGACGCTTCGTGCCATAAATCCGCGTCAGTAAACGATATTTCACAACACTGACGAGTCGAATGGGAAACATATTTTTCGATATATCATGCCACAGTGGCATACCGAGGCTGATCATGTAAATTTGACTCGGAGGCATATGCATCATAGGCAAAGCGGCCGCAAGGACTGACTCAAACATCATTTGATAATGGCGTATCAGAGCCGTTCGTGAACGCCGCATAGCTTGATGGCCAACCACAAATGGATCGTTACGCTGAAGGTCACCGCAGCGTGAGGGGAAAAGCACTTCCTCTAGGATAAGAACGAATTATGGAGAAGGCCCGAGGCATCAGCGATTGTGACGATGACAACGGTCAACCAAGCTGAATAGCCGACCTTTAGGGAAGAAGAAAAACATATAGTGCAACGGTACGGCGTTTTACGCTTGACCTCCAAGAAGTGTTCTACGTGCTCACTACCGTCGTCCATTCACTTGCGTAGAAGTACTGTTCCATAACAACGACGAAAATAATATTTACCGCACGAAGTCTGCGGAAGGCCCGGATTACTAGACAAGATTGGTATAGTCATCGAACCATTCTTGTATATCTCCAAAGTCTCCTTCGGCAACTTTTGCACTTCTTTTTATCGTTTCAGACATTCTCTTCTGTGAAGAGGAAGACCTATGGGAGGATCTTCCAGTCGATATGAGTTCCAAAACGCGATGCAAAGGCTTCTGAAGATCGTCGCCTATGTGCTCGCCCGATTTGACAATCGTGCCCGTCGCTCGGGTCCCGGAGAGTTAGGAACTGTACACGCATACTCACGCAGATACATGCGACAACTTGATGTTCTCAATCTCCGTGCGGAACGGCTTAGGTCTGAAGAGGGTCACGGGTGATTTTCTCAATCAGATCATAGATGGTATCACACATCATGCAGCTGGGTTCGGCTTACCGGTAAGTTGTTCAATCGGTCCATAGGACCCGATCCAATGCGAAGGTCTACTTGGAGGACCTTCCAGGCTCTCGACTAATCCTCAAAATATGCAGAGCATCCAATATACCGCATCCAGGCCATCTGCAAGCCCTAGAAGATATCACGCAGTGCTTATGCATCCTCGTCATCGACGGAGTTCACACTATTTCTCCGTGACTGTCGATGTGCTCAGTGAAGAGGTGACAGAAACCGACAAACTCGCAGCTGACCAGGAGTGACAAGTAGCGAGCCAACTTCAATGGATGTCTTTACTCCGAGACGAGCGCACTGAAGAGTCTAGATTGAGCACGCAAAGACAAATCGTGCCAACTAAAGCGTTTGTTATTAGCTCCAGGAATGACTTTGTGACCAACGTTTTGGTATACATATGTGCGAGGTAGTCGGTCTCGGACGACTTTCCTCAATATATGGTCACAGTTATATCATACCGGGCAAGGAAAGAAGACTCAAGCAGGCGATCTCTGGTGCCGATCCTAAATTAAAGTGGTTTGCCCACTTAGCGATCCACGAAGCAGAGTATTGCCTCGAGGAGCTGTGATCGGCCCATTTCCGAGGCAACGAAAATCCAGGTCAATTCTTTCCCATGCAGAAGGTTAGTTGCAAGTCAAGCAGCGTGTTGATTCATTGACGGGTACAGTGACTCCATAAACCCTTGCAATAACTAAACCTAATGCAGTGCGTGAAGCGCACTGCAATCACATGTGGGAATTATGCTTAGCTTTAGTGTGAGAAAATGTAGTACTGACCCTTGGCTACAACTTTGGTCCCTGAGTCATGTGACCATTCGAAGCTGATGTAAAGATATGCCCATTTTAAAACAGCTATGTC
>JBBPLP010000072.1:0-62980 GCA_038089875.1 Fistulinella prunicolor | reverse complement strand
CATGATCGGTGGCTTCCTTCGAGAAGACTTCGGCGAAGTCGGAGTATTCTGAAGGGAGGGTTTTCTTGGGTTTGGCCTTCTCGGCGGCCATAGCGAGGGCGGTAGAATTGGTGAGGGCGGTGATGCGAGGGTCGGAGACAGGGATGAAACGAGTTTCACAGTGCATGATGCGGTTGAGCGAGTGGTTCTCCTTGGCACGGGTGAGAAATTGCTGCTCAGATTCTTCATCCAGGTAGTCGAAGAGATGAGCATCGGTGATGGCGTCCACGTTGATATGTTTTGGGCGTCATGGAGCGGGGGAGTATTTTGGGAAGTGCTTCTCGTTCTTTTCTACGTTGGCGGCGTACGTTTCGTAGAGTTCGCGGGATTGGTCAGTGGATTTCTGGAGGGAGATGGTCTGGTCCTTCCAGTTGATCGAGGGGTTGACAGTTCGGAGCCAGGGTGCTCCGAGGATAATGTTCTGGTGACCGCAGTCCATGACATAGAAATGAACTTTGTGGGTGATTCTGTTACGTTTCCTTGTCTATGCCCCTATTTCTTTCCTCTGACACTTGTAGCCTTCGCTGTTCGAGCCCCGCTTAGGCCACTCTTTTCCTCGCTTTACCCTTGCTTACGTGTTCTTGCTTATTTAGCGCTTACTCATATGCAGTTGTATTACTAAGGGTACGCGTCATCGCTTACTCATTTATGCTTACGTCTTCAATGAGTCATCGTTCTTCGCGGTTCTATCGCATTCTTTGATGACTCACTTCATTCATCATCACTTCCCTTTTTATGCTTACCACGCCTACCCTGAACTATGGCTCTTCGTATATAAACCCCTCAATACCCTCGATGTACTTTAAGTTAGACCTACCAGAATCTAGCTCATACATCGTCCCCTCTGGTCCTCGTATCTCTGAGTCACCATCATACTCTTGAGTTGACACTCTCTTGATAAAACCTCTTTGAACGACGAACCTATTGTCGTAATCCTTGAACGACTTGCCCAACAAGTCGTATCCTTGAACCTAGCTGTCCTCTTCAGGGGCTAGTTAGTCGTGTGGCAACACCACGACATCTCTGAATCCTCGATGACCTTGAGCACCCTCTGGTCTCTACGCTAGCTATGAAGCAAGTGTAACAGATTCCTTCGATGCCAACGAAGAGTTCTGAGATAAAGCGTACCCCTCCTTTGGCAGTGAGTTGTTGATTGAGGTTGTGGATACGGAGAGGTTTCTCAAGGCGGGTGAGGGGAAGTCGATTGCGTTTGGTGAAGCCCCAATTGATACAGGAGATGTCAGCGCCGCTGTCGATGAGGGCGCGGGTGTCGACGGTTTTTAATGTATGAGATGGGTTCAAGACTTGGATTGCAATTTCCATGGCATCAGGAACTAGTGGTACATCAATACGTTGTACAGAAGGAACGTCTCGTGTCGATTGAGGGTTCCTTTTTAAAAATCCTTTTTGGGGTGAATGAAGTCGATACAACAGACCATCAGATCGTCGTCGTCGTCGTCGCAAGTCTCCATCTTCGGGAGGTCTTCTTCGGCTGAGGTCACTTGCTGGACCGTCTTGGCTTTCTTGGGAAATTGAATTGTGCACTTGTCTGTGAAACGACCAAAGCGGCAGCGGAGAACCAACCAAACCCCAAAGGTAATGGTGGTAGTAACCGTTACCAAGAGCTGTCGACTAAGGGAATCCCCTAGGCACTAGGAGGGGGAACTTCTGTATTGCACTGGGCAAGTACTACTTCACAGTAGGGGAAGGACTTCGAAGAGATCAAGAATGGGGAGCCATTCCTGAGTCCTCTAGGTCTTATATACTAACTACGTATGTGTCCGTGTGTACGTCTAATCTATAGATGCACTCCTATCTAAGGAAAGATAACATGCTCCTAAGGCATGTAAAGCTATGAACATGTGCATCGCGCATGTATCAATGAAATAGGAATCAGAGACATGCTGCAAGCATGCTCATCAAGGGAAAGGCTGTGGCATAGCCAAGCAACCATGAAAGAAAGGTGACGCCCTCAAGGCATCAGAATGGAAAGGAAGCATACCAGTGCTTCAATGATCGAACATGCTACAAGCGCATGTAAAATGGAAGAGAAGTGCGCAGCACCTCTGTGACTAGGGATAAGAGATCGCAGATCTCTATGAGACAGGGGTTATGAGGCGCAGCCTCAAGACATGGGATCTAGCCCGGATCATGTGACAGGTCACGTGATCGTACTTCTGTAAATCGTCTAAGTCCATCAAGGACTTCTTGAGTAGTCGTCAAGACTAGAGAAAATCGAAAACAATGGGATAGGGGCTGGGCTACGATCGTGTTCGTAACAGAGGGAATTGGCAGAGTTGGTTTTGTTGGATTTTGTTCCAGATCCTTTACTGGGTTTTTTGTCCTCTTCATCTGAGGACTCTTCAGCCTTTTTGGCACTGCAAAGACACTATGAGAGCTTACATTCTTTTTTGTGTTTTCTGCCAAGCCATTTGCATTTGATACATTGGTTTTTGGGTTTGGGCACTTCCGAATCATATGACATTTTTTTCTGCAGTTAAAGCAGCCAGTGGTCATAGCAGTGGTGCAGGCTTGGGATTTCTCCCTTCTGGGTTTGGACTCATCAGAGTCCTTTTGTGTGGTGCAGGATCTTCAATCCATTGCCTCCTTGATTTTCCCAAAGTTGAGCCTGAAAGATTCCTGGGTCTTGACAATCTCTTGTAACAAGTTCACCATTTCTGTAATTGAGCTAGATTGCTTTCCCTTCTTGTATAGCTCTTCAATGAGCTCTCATTTTGTATTCTTTTTCAAGAGCATGGTGCCTTAAACATTGCTGATGTGGGCCTAAACAAATAGGTTCCTCCACTTTGCCATATATATGTCAAAATCTTGTGCCCCTTGGACAAACTCTGTGATCTGTTTGCAGGCCCAGTCTTATTGGAGCTGGGGGCAGAAAAGATCTTTGATGGCTGTGGTGACACTTTCCCACATATTAAACTCTGATGTTCCTGCTTCAAGCTTGGCAAGCTCAGTTTCTACATAGTTGGCATCCTTTATTCCCTTCAACCTTGATAGAATTGTGTATAGCTAGTTATGGATGTCCAGCGTGTATCATGCATTTGCTCCTACACCTGAGAGGAGCCTTGAGAAGATATGGGGGTGGCATGCCATTCACACCTTCATTTTCATCCACCATTCTTCAAATTTCATCCAAGAGCCATCATACTCTCCTGGGTCCAAAAACAGTTCTACTTTTGTTTCGGGTCTGCTTGCTTCATCATTGTGAGCAGTCCATTGGTTTGTGAATCAATCTTCTACACATGCTTGCATTTCTCTCAGCTCTAACTCCACTCGTTCAAGTAGTTCCTGTACACATGCTTTGTTGTTGATTAAATCTTGTATGTGTGGACTGTATATTAACCATCTGAACAAGTTGGTTGATCTGGTCTTGGAAGTCAGCCATTGCGTCAGATTAGAGAGAAAAGAATATATTCAATGACATGCTAGATATTCCTCAAGGGTTTCTTCAACAAGTTTTTGGGGTGTAAGTAGGGAAGGGTTCTTGTAGCTCTCGCAATCCTCTTTCTTTCTGGGTCTGTGGTATATGTATGAATAGGATACCCTGAGAGGTCTGCATATAGTAGCTATTCACTGGCACTCTGTCTTGGGGGATGGGGTAAGGCTTAAGAGTGGGGAGCTGAACAGGGAAGAGGGGAGTCCAGTCTGGTAACCCAGATTGCAATATGGGGAGGGGGTCCTCATAGGAGGGTATACTAGTGGGAGGAGGTCATTTGGATCAAACTCTGAGGTTGGCATGAGCTGCCTTCCTTCTGATTCAAGGTATGCAATCCTTGTCTAGTTATCATCTACTGTTTTCCTGTATAAGTCAGCAAACTCCTGGTTCAGATAGGGTAAGACAGTATGCCCCTGGATTCCTCTGAATATATCTCTCAAGATCTCATTAATGATGGTGTAACCTCAACCTTCTATCAGCGATGGGGTGGACAATGATGGTTCTCTTGCTTCCTCCTTTATGCAGTTTGTTGTCTCCAAATAGCTGGAGAGGCTGTGTAAGGATCTTCCAGATCCACCTAAAGACACTAGGCACTTGATTCATTAGTTCTTGACATGTATCCAGGAGTACCTCAAGTGTAGGTATTCTTACTCTTGCTCTTCATGACATGAGGGGGATAGGGAGACTGTCAAAGGTACATATTGTCAACAACAGGGTCTTTCAGCAACACCTAGTGCAGCTCAACTAAAAGCTCAGTGGCCATCTGCATATGTATGTGGTTGTTACGCATTATGCTTCACTTTAACCTAACCTTTCCTAAACCTAATTATTTTCTACACCTAACCTTATCTTTCAAGGTCATGTGACTTTACCCCTGTCCAATCACATGACAGAAGATCACATGACTTAGTCCAGATCCAGATCACTTGACAGGTCGAGACTTTTATCTCTTATCTATGACATCATACCTCATGTACTTAATTACTGCTCCTCCTCTTCTTTTCATATTACCATGTACATATAGTAGTACACAGCATGGTCTGTGTGCAGACCATTGCAATATATAAACCTGTCTGCTCAAACTAGATTCCCTTCAGTCTTGACCATTCAGTTCTTAGCCCTCCTTATTCTTAACATAAGGGTATTGAGTTTGTCAGGTCCCACCTCTCCTCCTCATCATCTCTTTGCCTTGCTCATTGTAAGCTTGTGAATGGTCTGCCATCAGTGCTTAACCCTTGATTTATTGAGGATGTAACAGTGGTGAGTGCAGTGGGCATTGAGCATGGGCAAGGTTTGTAGTCTTGTTCTAGTGAAACAATCAATGAAACAAACAATGATAAATCAAAGTCTGCAATGAAGGGCAGCTTGGTGCAAATAGGAGAGGCTTGTCAGGCCAAGAGAAAGTCTTGAAGGGAAAACTCCAAGAGAACAAGACTGGGAAAACCAGCCTTGAACCTAGAGGGTTTATATACTATTCTACTATGTGTATGTACATGCTTGTAGCAGATCTACCAATACAAGACTATAACCGTCAAGGCTGTACATGGAATGTTCCATCAGAATGCATGCTGCACTCAAGGCAGCAGATATGAACAAGGCTATGGCACAGCCAAGCATAGGAATGCACAGCATCATATGGAAGAGAAGAAAAGAAGAAAAGAAGCATCAGCATTGCCAAGCACAGCCTTACACAGCATGGAGATTAAGTAAAGGCTGTGAAAGCAACAGGTAGCAAGGTCTAGCCCCAAGCCATATGTACTGGACATGTGACCATGAAAGAGATTCTAAAGATGAGGTCACATGACAAGATAAGATAAGATCCATCAAGGAAATATCTCTAAGTCTGAAAGTGTCAGAAAGTAGAGGAGAAAACAGTACTGGCCATAACAGAAAAGTGTCAGAATGTATAGGGGAAAATGGTACTGGCCATAATAACATAAGGGTGGGAAGGCTACAATTACTACAGATACTATACATATTTACTACATAGTGCTACATTGTACTTCCCTTTTTTACTGATGAAGTTTGATTTGTCATAATCAATGCTTTGGTCATTACAAACACAAGCAGTCTGAATCTCAGTCAGCTGACATAAGTTTGAATATGATACAAAATTTCTATCTATACACAGGAAAGGGGCTATTCATCTTTTTCACTCTTATCCTTTATGCATGTACACTTAGCTAACTCTTTGGCTAACCCTCACATGCCATGTAACATCCTTCACATTACTATATCACACCTTCACAGACTCACAGGCCCTTGCCTCCCCCTATTCACATTCCATGATGTCATGCCTCATGCATCATGCATTCCCTGGTCTAGTTCACTCTAGCCCATGATGTCACACCTCATATACTGTAGTACACATGTAGTACAGCCCAGTCCTTACAACTACCTCATATATATTGCAGCAGCACTGCAATCTGCTAATATATATAGAGGGGAAAACTGGATCTAACACCCCAGTTTTAGCTTCCTCAATATTGAGCTTCAGTCATATGACCATGACATTCTTACTTGCCCAATTGACACTCTCAATCATGTTCTCCATAACACAGCAAACCTAGACTAGGTTCCTTGTGTGCATCATCATGCATACCCATTAGTGAGCCCTCCAAGCCTATCCATTCACCCTCCCATGCACCACTCTACAGTATTTGCTCCTTGGTATCATTCCTAGATCTTGGTTGTTTCATATACAAGACCTTAAATAATAAACTACATTTTAAATACCCAAGTGCAGTATATATTTCATCTGATATAAAATATGAAACCCTTGATCTACTCATTTCACATGCTATCAAATTCAAAAAAATATTAAAATAAATAAATTCCCTCACCAAACTTACATATCCCCAAGTAGCAATTAAATAGATGTTACCTCAGTTAACCACTTTGTGTAGCTATGTGTATCAGCTGAACATAACACCCAATCATTTGAGGCAGAAACCATGTATCTCCCATACAGTTCCATGATCCCATGAGATAACAGAACCTCCCCTTTACCAGTATTCTTTTCAATATATTTCATATAGAGCAACTGGTCTGTGATTTCTGCCTCATTCTGCATGGCATCATATATAAGTTGATCCTCATCAATATATCTGTAATCATTATTAACACATTCTAACAGATGTCCAATACACTTACCTATGATACTCTAGCAGCTCTTCTTGAGGTACTGTTGGATCAAGAAGCTGACTGGCTAGTGTCTCTGTAATTTGAGCATGAGCCTCAGGTGTGTTATATGCTAAAGATTGTATATCCATGGTTGTTGAATGCATGGATTTTTTCATGATATCACTGTGGGATGGTGTTTGATTACCAATCCAACGTCTAACACCTGCCATCAACCTATTATAAAAGATGTTCAACAGAACTGATTAAAAATAAAATGAAGTTGTACCTGGGTTGATGTGCTACTCCAGGATTGCATGGCAAAAAAGGGCTGTAGCCACCATCATGAATGGACTTCCTATTGCAGGTTCATCAGCCACCACATTGAATGAACAGGAAGACTTACCCTGGAGCTTTCAGAGTATTCATGCAATACACAAAATGCTTACCCAAAGAAGTGAATAAGAGTGGTCTGTAGTACTCTGACCAAAAATCCCCCCTTTGGGTAACAAAATCATATAATGCATACAAACACTCATCCATGGTGTATGCAGTTTCCAAGTGGCAGGGTTGATACCATTGCTGATAACTTCCTTGCAAATGTACATGTCCATGGTGTTCATGAACACCAAGAAACAAGTTGATTGCTGTCTGTTTGTCTGCATCTATGTCTACTGTGAGTATAACTCTTGCAAATGCACATGGAAACCAACCCAGTAAAGAATTGGTATAGAAACGCCGAATATTCTCAATTATATCGCGAGAGTGGCTATTCCAATGAGGCATTCGTCGATAGGTCTCAACCCGGTTGACAAGTGCACTTCCTGTATATTGAAGAGCAATGGCTAGAGAAAGTGTGAGGAAATAGTGGGAAAGGCCATAGTGTAATACATACTGTCACCATGATCATGATACATCTCTGTCAACATGTTGACAGCATCCGAGTCAAACGAGAGATTTGGATTTCCTACTACTCCAAGCGCGTAAAGTTGATGACCGAATGCCCGCTTTCCAAAAACGAATTGAGCCGCATTCGTGCGATCCAAACAATCAACACAGTTGGTACGACATATGCCATTCTGCAAAAGAATATCACCCCGCCATGACGGAGTTTCTTTGTCTCTGCGAAACATTGAATCGGTACTAAGGGCTGACGAGTATGATATACTCACAGCACACTTTGCAAACAATGAGAAAATGGTTCCGCTCCGGTGTGGAAAAAACCCGTCATTTGAATTGATTCCTCAGCCATATCCTCCAGGTAACTGATGACATCTTGTGTTTTCCTTTGAAGAAATGAATAAAGAATGACGTTACGTTGACGAACTCACTCTTTGTACGCCCTCGACATATCCCAAGCACGGTAAACCATTTTCTTCTCGTCCGGCAGAAACTGGTTCAGGTAACGCACACACTGCGTATACTCATCCAAGAGTTTGGATTCTCTGGGCACAGGCTCACGTCTCTTGATAAGATTAAGAATAAAAATCGGGGCACCATAACGAGCAAATAGATCATTAAAGTGGCGGGAGGCTGCGGTATAGAAGGGATCGATGACATTGACTGGGGGACACAATTAGTGAGAGACATGATCAGTTATCATGGACTAACTTTCAATCGGAGGGCGGGGGTTCATAGTGGTGGTGTCTTGTGTCCAGTAAATAGGAATGCTTCCTCGGTACTGTGATCACAATGTGAGCACAGGAGAAAGTGGAAAGAACAACAACATACCTGCACATAACTCGTATATCGTGGACTTGGCCGGCGGGAATGACCCCTCTCGGTTGGAAAGTAAAACGGGGTAGTCAAGGCCTCTGATACTATTTGTTCCGTCTCGACTTCGTTTGCGACATTACCCTTGAGGTTCTATGACAAAAAGTTTCACGAAGGGAGAACTGGACTCGTACCTCTTCGTTAACGCCCCTGGTCAAATACCTAGCCCCGGCGTAATGGCGAGAGCGGCGAGCAACCAGAGTGACAAAGATGACGCGACCAAGAACGTTCAGTTCTGAGTAAAAATCGTTGGCGTTGAATGAAATCGAAACAGACGGCACTCACTGGCTTGATCAACGTGACCATGAATGAGTGGGATCAGCCAAGCATGGACGCCTCGCGAAGCTGCATCCGTAAAAGGGCACGACATCATATGAAAATTCCAAACGTAGCGATCGTTGAAAGGCCACGAGGAGTCCCGAAATCGGCCAGGTTTCGTAAGATTATTCTGGAGCGTCGACGTAATGTCGTACGAATGGCTGCGGCTCTGTTGAGCATTTCGTCGCTGTTTTAATGAAAAGAGTACCTGAAGTAAAAGTTTTTCGACATATCAACTTGTTTGAAGATATTGAGCTGGCGTTGTTCCTCCGCGGGTTTTTCTACCTTGTGGTTGGCACAAACGGGTATTATATCTGTGCTCTCGCAATGATATAGGTAGTGACCGCCAAGAAGTGCGACGACGGAGCGTTTGGATATCACGATCATGTACCATCCAGCAGTAAATTTGACAAAACCTGCCAACGGATCTTTGGACGAGCAGCGCGCGGTACGAGAAAGATGGCTTACCTGCAATTCCAAAGATGACCTTTGCTCTTCCTATGCCACCGGAGCCCTTGTTTCCGTCATCAAGCATCTTGAGCATGGCGCTCATCTGTTTTCCGCTGTAGTCAGTGTCGTCTTCCACGACCTGAAGGTCGGCTGGAGAGGTACGGTCGATTTTGATGATACGGTGGCGAGAGTCGGAGGCATTGGATGCGACGATGTAGAAGCGTAGCTTGTTCTCGTACAGGATAAACTTGTTGAAGACGGTGGGCCTGTGTGCGGACATGGTGGCCGAGAACCAAACAGTGGCGACACTGCCCAATTTAGAAGTGCTCGTGATGTCATTCCTCTCCTATCACCAATAAAAGGTGGAGTAGGTCGTTCTCTCTCAGTCGACCGTCATGATCTTTTCCTACATCCTTCTCATCGCCAACTTGGTACACGCCTACAGTTGGTTCTCCTCTGAACCAGAGTACGCCAAGTGGACTCATGCCGAACTGCGCACCTGGCTCGAACATCAGAATATCAAGGTCCCCTCTTCCTTCGACAAGCCCCATCTCTACGGCCTGGTCGACGTCAACTGGAATTCTCAGCCCTCTCCCCTTGCAGCCTATGCCGAAGCTGGTCGACAGTGGTCGTTCGATCAGTACACCCGAGCTGGGCGTGCTTTTGAGCATATCAAGGATGACTCATTCGACAAGTGGGACGAAAGCAGGCTGAGGGCTTTCCTGCTCGAACAGGGAATTGTGGCCCCTTCGGGCCCTCGCGAGCAGCTTATCCTCCTTGCAAGGAACAGATACCGCGCATACACCGACGCTGCCGCACTTTACTCCTCCCTCGCATCTGCATCGGCCTCATCAGCATACGCGGGTGCATCCGACGCAGCCCACCCCGCTTGCAAATGTATTGGTGACGCGGTAGCTCAGGCAACTCACGAGGTCGCCCGTGCGATTGACGAGACGCAGGACTACGTGTACTCCACATGGGATGACAATCGCTTAAGGAAATGGCTTGAAGACCAGGGTGTTGTCGAGGCGAAGAGAGCAAACACGAAAGATGAATTGATAGGTCTCGCCAACGACTATTACCGCAAAGCGAACTCTGCCGTGTGGGAGAGCTGGAGTGATTCATACATTGTGAGATTTGACTTCTCTTATCTTGAAACTGTCTTCCCCTGATATGTATTCCAGCGTGAATGGCTGGTTGCCCACAATCTCTTGGAACCTACAGATAAACTTTCTCGGTCGAGCCTTCTCGGTGAAATGAAGAAGTACTATTACAATCGCACAGACAAAGTCTGGAACACTTGGTCCGACTCCGAATTGAGAGCTTGGCTTGTCGATCACGCATTCTTGAAAAGTGATACCAAGAAGAATCATGAGGAGATGGCCGCAATGGTCGAGTAAGCACTGGTGAATTGTCCGGACAGTTCCAAGTTGACACCTTCACGAATCAGGAAGCACTACCTCTCCGCGCTAGATAACTTATGGGAAGCATGGACTGACTCGGACATCCGCGAATGGCTGTCAGAGCACGGATATCTCGAGAATGCCCATGATCCTAAGAGCCGCAAGGACCTTGTTGATATGATAAATAGCAAGTGAGAATTTGTTCATTTTTCTCTATCTTCTCGGTGTACTTGATTCTCCGTAGGTATCCTGATGCATCAGCAAAAGTCCCTTCCTATCACGTATGGCCGGATGCCCGTTTACGTGCTTATTTGCGCGAGAGAGGTATGAACGAGAGTGCACTTCCAACCGATAGAGCTGGGCTACTGCGTGAGTCCGATGCAATTTCACGTCAACTTGGTCTGAATATGTATCCAGAAGAGGCCCGTATTCGCTGTCTGCGAACCTCCACCAAGGCCGAGACTGTTTTCGCGAGACTCAAGGAGATCGTCAACAGTTCCGTAGAAGCCGTGGAGGAGAAGGTCGTCCGAGCGCTCGAGGCACGTTGAATTAGGCTGACAGTTACCTTTGTCTCCTCACCCGGTATTGCACGACAGGTTTTGAGCGGGCATTCACGCGATGCCACATGCCATGCATCCGAGAAGGAGGCACGACAGTTCGCACAACAGGGAGGGGGTAAAGATAAGGGACAGGGAGCAGGAGATGAGTTGTAACGGCAAGTTGGTTTGGTATGCCCAAGGTGTGACATACACCACAAGAGAGCCATCGGTTTGTATCATCCATTGTAATATTGTACACAGTGCGAGCTTGAAATGTAGCATGAATCCCGAATCCCGATGCAGTGTGACCCGAGCTGTCCCGAGCACCAACCGATTCAGCGCAATGTGATTTAATCGGAAGTAACCGCGTCGAGCGTGATAAAGATCGCGGTCCTCAGTCTGAACTCTTCATACAAGCCACCGTCTCCATCATCTCCGGTTAACATGGTGAAAGCTGTCGTACTCGGCGCCGCAGGTAAATATCGCTTTTTTACTCGACCCCTCCATCCAGCACTCACCAAAGACGTTCAGGCGGTATTGGTCAACCCTTGTCTCTCCTGCTGAAATCGAACACCACTGTGACCGAGGTACATCGCCCATTCTTCATCCTAACCCCTTTAATACATCAGTAACAGCTCGGCCTTTATGATATCGTCAACGCTCCTGGAGTTGCGGTCGACTTGTCTCATATTGCAACCCCCGCAAAGGTCAAAGGATACCTTCCCCCAGATGACGGATTAAAAAAGGTACTCACCGGAGCAGACATCGTCGTTATCCCTGCCGGTATTCCAAGGAAACCAGGAGTGAGTGCACTGCTCCTTTCTTGTGCAAGCGACCTGACATCTTTAGATGACACGGTGCGTAGCTTGGGTAAACAAATCCGCTAGATGACTGACAATACAGCACAATTGGAAACCTGCAGTGACGATCTCTTCAAGGTTTGTCCGGTTTCTTCTGTGTATCCATTGCTGACAGCACCCTAGATCAATGCTGGAATTGTACGCGACCTTGCTACAGGCATCGCGACGACCGCTCCAAAAGCATTCGTGCTTGTTATCTCAAATCCTGTGAACTCTACGGTCCCTATCGTCGCTGAAGTTTTCAAGAAACACGGTGTCTTTGATCCCAGGAGGTAGCGTTGGACCGAACATTGTTCTTCAATGGTATTTATCCCGACCTTAGACTCTTTGGTGTTACGACACTAGATGTCGTCCGCGCTTCGACATTTGTGTCGGAGATCTTGGAAGACCTTGCATTGGCTTCTTCCATCACTGTACCGGTCGTAGGCGGCCACAGTGGTGTTACCGTGTGTATCAAATTTCTTAGCCAGATTGCACAGTATCTCACGCAGAAAACAAATAGATCGTTCCTCTCCTTTCGCAGTCTTCACACCCTCTTCCTTCCAGCTTCGAGAAGTCCGCCCTCGACACTCTCGTTAACCGCATCCAATTTGGAGGCGACGAGGTCGTCAAGGCCAAAGACGGTGCTGGTTCGGCTACTCTCTCAATGGCTTATGCTGGCGCAGAATTTGCGGGCAAGGTTATTCGCGCCTTGAAGGGCGAGAAAGGCATCGTTGCGCCAACCTTCGTCAACCTCGCTGCGGACAAAGTTGGCGGCGAGGCTCTCAAGGGGGAACTCAAGACAGAGATAGATTACTTCTCTGCTCCTGTCGAACTCGGGGTACGCTCGCTGCTCTTTGATCAACCATCTAACCTGACTCTATTGTAGCCAAATGGAGTGGAGAGGATCAAGGGGCTTGGAAACATTACAGATGCGGAGAGGGCCCTTGTTGCGGCTGCACTACCAGAGCTTGCAACCAACATTGAGAAAGTAAGTTATGTTGGCACTATTCTAGATCTCCTGCTCAACTTGCGTTAGGGCGTTTCGTTCGTCGAGGCTCCTAAGCTTTAGAGGGATAAGTAACTTTGTACTACGTTGTTAAGATTGATGGAGGTGTACGCTTGTTCGATGGATATACAATTAGAGTTCAATTGTGCGACTGGTTTAGCTGGATGCGTACGAGACTTGGACGCGTCAAGTTCGTTCTTCACGTGACTACGCGTACGAGCTAGAATTCCTTCTCATCTTCTGCTCAGGTATTCAACCAGGCTTAAAGCTCAACCTCAATATTTGACCACTCCCATGTGGTCAAAACTAAGCAGTGCCCTCAAGCCCCGGGACGGAAATGACGGTGACACAGATCACTCAGATACTCAATCTCCTGTAGGCCATCCTCCGCCAGACCCATTTTGTGCGAATGCCACAACGTACTACACCCATCAAATGCCCCCCACACCTCCCCCAGGCGGACATTCCCGCACCGCCTCCCGAGAGGAGGACATCATATGGTCACTTCGCACGCAGCTCGCACTGCAACAAGAGTTATGTGCTCAGTTCGAGATCGATCTGAGCGCCCGCGACGAACTCGTTGAAGCTCTGACGGTCCGTCTCGCGGCCTCGGAGAAAGAGAATGATAAGCGCAAGAACGTGGTGCGTTCGTGGAAGAAGAAGGCTGCAGACTTGGAGAAGATGTGTCGTCACCTGGAGGAGGAGGTAGACAACAGCCGTCAGGAGAGTATGGAAAGGAGCATCATGGACGAAGCCAGCGGAGAAGCGTTGCGTCAGCTACATCGACAGATTTCACAACTGGATCGGGAGAGGAACGACGTCGAGGCGGAACGCAACTCATTGGCTCGGGCGGCAAAGAAGGCAGAGGCCGAAATTCTCAGACTTCAAGAGAGACTTGGGATGACGGACGAGGCTGGCGGAGAAGCAGTACGCCAGCTGCATCATCAGATCTTGCGGCTTGAACAGGAGAAAAGCGACGTCGAAGTGGAGCGAGACACCTTGGTACAGACGGTGCAGAGAGCGGAGGTAGAGATCGCGAAGCTTCGAGAAGAACTCGCCATCACAGACGAGGCAAGCGCGGAAGCGTTGCGACAACTACCTAGTCAGATTTCGCAGTTGGAACAGGAGAAGAACGTTCTCCTGGCGGAGTGTGATACTCTAGCGCAAGCAAGAGAGCAAGCGGACGCCGAGGCTCTCAGATTACAAGAACGGCTTTCCACCTCAGGTGAAACAAATAGGGAAGCTCTACGCAGCTTGCATGACCGGATCTCGCAACTGGAACGGGAGAAGAACGATACGGATATTGAATGTAATGCGTTGTCACAGGCAAGGGAGAAAGCCAATCTCGAGGTCGTCAAGCTGAAAGAGGAACTCGATGCATCGAACAAGGCAAATAGGGAAGCTGTATGCCGTCTACATGATCAGATCTCTCAGCTGGAGCAGGAGAAGAGCGATGTTGAGGCGGAGCGCAGTAACTTGGCACAGTCGATGAAGAGAGTGGAGGCGGATATTATCAGGCTTAAAGAGGAACTTGGCGTCACGAGTAAGGTTAGCAGGGAGGCTCAGCACCAACTACACGATCAGCTCTCGCGAGAGAAGGACGATTTTGCGACGGAGCGGAACAACTTCTCATCGGAGACATCTCGGCTGCGGGCCCATGTTCAACAACTACAGAAGGATAGCGCGGTTATGGAGGTCACAATTGTCCAGCTGAATAAACAACTCGATCAAAACAAGGAGGATATCGATGGTCTTAACATCGCGCTGGAATCGAAACAGCAGGAACTTGAACTGGTGCGTATCAATTACCTGCCGAGGGTTTGAGAAACTCATCTTTGCGCTCTTGTCACTAGGTAAAACGCAAACACGGGGCACGGAGCACTGCAAGTTCGACTACCGGTCGAACAAACGCAGCTCCGTCTGCCACCGGGAAACCAGCGGGAAGTGCAGTACCACCTTCGAGGATCTTGCGAACTTCTATCACTGGTGCAAAATCGCCGCCGCCCATTTCCCAGAGAGTTCCCTCTGCCCTGGGAAGATCTGCGAACACCGGACAGACCGGCTCTGGTGCAGTACGTCGGGCGTCTAGTTCGAGCATGGAATCCAAGCCTAAGCTCTCCAGTCGAAGAGTCAGCATCACGTCCATGCCAAGTGAATCAGACGAGAAAGAAAATGCATCTACACCTGTACCCTTGAACCCGAGACGAAGGATGGTTCCAGCATAACGCTACCACTGGGCGGGTGACGCTCCAATATTTATCCCGTATACTGGGTTTTTAACGCATTCTTTCATGACATTTTTGACATGACATTGCCAATTTTGCTTTCCAGTGATCAGCCGCTCTAAACTTACTGTCAGCCAGGATATATGACGCATGTTCAATCACGAAGCCATATTTATGATACCCCTCTGCCTCCAGATTCAATGATAGGTTGTATCACTTGGAGCCGTACGTATTAATGTATCTACTACGATTTATCATGCAAGCTTTGATCCCGCCATCCTTACTTTTCGTCAGGATAGTATGTAGTAGGCACTGTTGATTGTATGTATCATAAACGAGCTAGTGGTAGCAATTTACGACTGGTTGCCATCTTGCTTATAACAGCCCTGTCACGATGAAGCTCGGAACCGCTATTTGCAGTGTAGTCCGACCAAGTCTGGCGAGTTTCCGCCACTATGACGGCCATGTCGCAGTCAGTTCCATCATACGCGCATTTCGAACGTCAACAATTCGTCTAGGTCAGAGAGCCATAGTGTACAGTGAAAACGGCGACCCGTCCTCTGTTCTTTCCGCAGTCAGTTTCCCGGACCTCCCTCCACCGGCACCAAGGACTGCGAACATTCGTTTTCTGCTTTCCCCCATCAATCCTGCTGATATCAATGTTATCGAAGGAGTCTATCCGTCGCGGCCTTCTCCAAGTACCGACTTGTCATCTACTGTGTCTGCCATATTTGTCGCTGGGAACGAAGGAGTAGCTGAAGTCCTCTCTATCGGGGATGGCGTCACGGATCTGAAAGAGAAGGACTGGGTGGTCATGACGAAGCCGCAAATGGGAACTTGGACAACAAGTAGGAACGTCCGCACTGAAGATGTACTCAAGGTAGACTCCTCAGTGTTGAACACGGCGCAAGCTGCGACTCTAACAGTGCGTGCAATCGTTGGCTTCGTCAGATTATTGAAGTGATGATCGCCTCTAGGTTAATCCACCTACTGCGTTCAACATGCTTCATGACTTTGTCCAGCTGAAAGAAGGCGACTGGGTGGTACAGAATGGGGCGAATAGCGCTGTACGCGTGTCTTGAGTGCTCGCATGGCTGGGAGTGCTGATGATGCAAATAGGTTGGGCAAGCGGTTATCCAGATAGCTGCTTCCAAGGGACTCAAAACCATAAACTTCATCCGTAACAGGTTAGAAATTTGGTCTAGATTCCTGCATCGCAGCTGAAATGATGAGAAGAGCGAACGTGGAAACCCTGAAATATCATCTGAAAGCATTGGGAGCGACTCATGTCGCAACCTACGATGAGCTGTCGGACAAGGCCTTCAAAGCTACCTTTTCCTCTTGGACGCAAGGCAAAGTACGCTTGTCTTTATGGTGTACGGATCCTTGTTTTAAGGCTCTGTTAGGCCGTCAAACTGGGCTTGAATTGCGTGGGCGGAAAAAATACGACGCTGATGGCGCGCTTGCTTGGTAAAGACTCGCATCTGGTATCATACGGGGCCATGTCGAAAGATCCTTTGTCGTTGCCAACCTCGCTTTTCATTTTCAAGAACTTGACGTGTCACGGATTTTGGCAGACACGATGGTACGATCAGAAAACTCATGACGAACGTCTTCAGATGATACATACTCTCACTCATCTTATACGGGAAGGAAAGGCAAGTGTGATACTTAAAGCTTCATTAGGAGCCCGTTTCATTAGCTGATCACTGCATAGCTTAATACCCCGGAACACGAGGTTGTGGTGATCGGAAGAGGAGAGTCGGATTCAGATGCCGGAGAGAAAATACGCACCACGATTTCTCGTTTGACTGGCGGGAAATACGGCAAGAAGGTCCTATTGAAAGTTGAAGAGACGTACTAGTGATCCCCTTCGAAAGGTGTTCGCAGTCCTTAATTGGCGTTTCTTTCGTATCCATATAATGCTATTGTTACTATACATGCAACAAAATATGTAAGGTTGAGACCGATTACCACGTCCAGCAGGGATGAAACCACACGAGAGTACTTTGAAGGATGTGCTAAAAATTGTCCGTGTCATTTTCCGGCAGAATGATAATCCCGGGACAAATCTATCTCCCCCTTCAAATGGATGTTCGTGATCTTGACCTGTCTTTGCCGAGGGACAGAACGTTTTCCTTTTTTCTTGGTAGTTGAAGACGCCTTGGGTATGGGTGCTTCTGCCGCGGTAGCCTGCAACCCCTCTGTGCAGTATAGACGCACGCCATTCATGCGAGATAGTTGAGTGCATACCTGAAGCGAGTGCTTTGAGTAAGTCAACATCGTTCGGTACTTTAAGCTGATGCCACAGATCGAGAAATTCTGATGCGTATATGTAATCAGCCTCGTTCAACGAATATATGACAGCTTACCCTTCTCTACCGGTCTTCCTCCGCTTTCTTCATCGGGCTTTATTTCGTTCCAAAACACCATTCTCAGTTGTCCATCCTTGACCGTTCGGGTAACGAGGACTTCACCCTCCTTTTCAAGCTCTTCGATTGCCTGTGGTGCCTCCTTCCAGGACTCTTTGAGCGAGCGAACAGGGATGCCGCCTCCTTTCCGAGTTTGGCGTTGTATTTCTGTCAGAAGCGCGGCTTTGTTGCGAAAGTTAAAGTCATGCTTCAGGCGATTCAGCCCTCACGCGTTGCAGCGACTTGCGGGACCTACACGGTAGGAATAAAGATCCGTTTTGGGGTCGTATTGGATGCGGTCGTGGGACTTGAATTTCTCCAAGAGGACCACATCGGTATCTAAAGGTGTGTTCGTCACGATTGCAATGTCTTGCAACCTCATCGGATTTGGAGTGGACTGAATGTGAGGTCAGCCTCGCCGTCACACAGATGGGTGCTCGAATCACTTTAAGATGGTCCACGGCATACACCAGCTGTGTATTAACATTGGCTGCAGGTTGCGAGTGCCAGGAACTGTAGTCCTGGCGGTGAAGTACCCGCTTGAATGCGTCGGCATCCTTGGAGAGGAGGGACGACATGACCTGGGATGGCAGAAGGTGTGGCCCCCGCTTACGCAAGCGAAGTTAGGTCGGAGTTTGACTGTTTCCGGCATAGCATCGTCCTGATCGCGATTGGTATCGCAACCACCGTCTCTACTATCTATCAGTTCATCATGGTGAGCTTCGAGGTCGTCCACATCCGAAAGCTGGTCCTGAAGAGATATCGTAGGCTTCCGGTGTCCAGACGGCAGGCGCTTGCATCGACACATTCCGAAAGCTCAAACTTGGCAAGAAGCTCAAGTACATCATCTTCAACCTCAGCAAGGACTTGAAGGAGATCATCGTCGAGAAGGAATCCGAAGAACCTAAATACGATGTTTTCTTAGCCGATCTGCCAGAAGACCAGTGCAGGTGGGCAGTCTATGATTTTGAGTTCGAGAAAGATGGAAAGAGAAACAAACTCTGCTTCATCTCCTGGTCAGTGGCGTTTGTTACTGTTCGCTGAACCGCGCTCATGCTCGTGCACGTCATTTTCATATCAGGTCTCCGGACGATGCCAAAATCAAACAGAAGATGCTGTTCGCATCCTCACGAGATGCTCTTAGGCGAGTGCTCGATGGCATCCATATAGAGATTCAGGGTACAGACTCTAGCGAGGTGTCATACGAGACAAGTTCGTCTTTTTCTCAGACAGCGTTTCCTGTGTTGATTTCATCCTGTTGCAGTTTTTGCTAAAGCTACATTGGGTGCTCGCTGACTTGGCTATAAATTTAATGTACTTATCCCGCGACTCCTTGTACCCTGTGCGAGTATACACAACTTCCAATTTCATCCTTCTCTGGACGACTACGGGCAAGTCTTTCTATGGTGTCCACCTGAAGTTGCAGGGTACTTGCGATGCAGCCTCGTTTTGCGCTCGACCTGACTGAGACGTAAACGAGTGGTGGTAGACGTAGACGATGTACATACTTGGTACCTCGATAACTAACGCTCGCTTCCGAATTGGGCAGTCCGCCTGAGTACCATCACTGCCCCCGGGGCGTTCGATTCAGCCTCACACAGCGAAGGTGATCGTCGCGGATTCCGTTCCCATTCCTCTGCGGTCATTGTCGATATCAAGCTCGCTCATCTTCCAAGAGACCGCAGGGCCACCCTCCTATAACTTGACGCTCTACTAGGTTCACTTCGGATAACAACACCCCACGTACTATGGCACAGGCTGCAATTGCTGCTCCCTCCAGTGTCCAGTCTCTGTCCTACGTCCACACTCAGAACCAGCGTAGTAGACATGCTTCCAAGCACCGTTTCTTCATCGTCGAACTCTCTCAAGCATTATTTGATTTCGTTATACAACTCCTCCCAACTGCAGAAGAGATGGCAGTCAAGGAGGATGTCAGGAAACTACTCGAACGCTTAATCCGTACTATAGAACCTGGGAGTCGTCTTCTGTCCTTCGGAAGCGCCGCCAATGGCTTCAGTCTTCGTAATTCAGGTCAGTGCTATTCTTTCCACCACCACAAGCTATGTTGATCTCTTTGAAAGACATGGACCTCTGCTGCCTCATCGGTTCAGATGAGCGTCGCTCAGCTTCTGGTCTTGTCACTGTGCTCGGTGATCTTCTTGAACGTGGTACTGTTTTCATTTCTGTACTCAATCTACATGTTCATCAACAAATGCCAGAAACCAAATTCCACGTCAAGCCTTTGCCCTATGCGCGCATTCCTATTGTCAAGCTATCCTTAGACCCTTCTCCAGGGTTGCCTTCCGGTATCGCATGTGATATTGGTTTTGAGAACAAGCTGGCACTCGAAAACACACGGCTGCTGATGTGTTATGCCATGATTGACCCGACTCGTGTCCGCACACTTGTCTTGTTCCGTAAGTAATCTTACACCGCCTTTTACGCCACATATTCAATGAAAATATAGTCAAAGTCTGGAGTAAACGGAGGTTGGTATTCATGCTTAAAGAAATACGATTTCCTTGGTTCACAAATTCTCGGCCCAGGAAAATCAACTCACCATACCAAGGGACCCTGTCGTCTTACGGCTATGTTCTCCTAGTCATATATTTCCTTATCCACGTAAAGAGCCCTCCCGTGCTTCCGAACCTTCAGCAGATGCCCCCATTACGCCCGATCTCCCAGGTTAGTACGGAGTATTGACCTGTTTCCTATGCTCATAATTTATAGGAGGACACCCATATTGGTGGTTACAATACATGGTTAGAACACAGTCGCTCTTCACTAGAGCAACTTATATAACCTAAATCTTTAGGTTCTTTGATGATATCGAGCTTCTTTGTCAGCGTTGGCAATCATCGAATACAGACAGTGTTGCTGAACTGCAAGTACACGCTGTTCATGGTATCAATGAGTCTGATCGTTTGCCGTACAGCCTAATCGACTTTTTCCGTTATTATTCTCGCGATTTCTCGTACAATACTGGTGTCGCTTCGATACGTGCTGGATTACTCAAGAAGGGAAGCAAAGGATGGCAAAACGATGTACGTCGGAGATTCTTACCAAATCTTCAGGTGCTTACTATTCACTTCAGCTTTCGAGTTCCAAGTTCAATGATGCTAGGGAACGAAATCGCTTTTGCATAGAGGTAAGTCGTACGTTCTCATTTTTCCATGTAGTGCATCCATCTCTATTCAGGACCCTTTTGAGACTGATTTCAATGTTGCGCGATGCGTTACGAAGGAAGGGCTGTACGAGGTAATTTCATGCCTCAGTTTATAATGAAGCCGTGTTTACCTTACTCGGCAGATACGCGGCGAATTTATGCGCGCGTCTCGTATTCTGGCAATGCGACCACGTGCAATTCTGGCGTTGTCCCAGCTCTGTGAGGAGAAGGCTGCTAGCGCGTCTCCGGCCCCACCTCCTTCGCTTTTCGTACCTCCCCGGCTGTCTCTTCCGCCACAGGGTTCTTTCAACGCTGGTCCCAGTCCGGTGCAATCAAGCGCTGTGTTCTCGGAGCAGCATTCACCTAAACCGGCGTTCTTTGAGCCTTCAAGGCCAACTGCTGCGGAACACCATATGCCCGATCACATGGCCCCTAGGCGAAGTCAATGGACTAGCCCTCCTCCTCCCGAAGCGCCCCCTGAACATCACGCAGAGTTTCAGGACCAGCTTGATCAAGGTATCGCGCTAGCGACAACATCGACTTTCGTGAGGGAGTGCGCTTCATCCACTGCATCAGGTGACAGCCTTGAAATTCTGAATGACGAGGAAACTCGCTCGGAAGCTGCTGGATCTGATGACCTTCAATCCACCCGATCCTTTAATGAGGGATCCTTGGGCGAACCTACTTCTGTACCGGGTACGATGGTTACTCAGACTTTTAGCTCTAGAGGCAGGTTGATGTCAAGAGCCGTAGATCCACCAGATGACCAAACTGCTCGTACCCTTGCCGACCAGCAAGCTGAGATGATTTCACAGAATGCCGATCTTATCCAGCGCTCCCAGTCAGGATCTCTGACCCGCAAAGCGACTAATCGTTTTTCATGGCCGTCAGTCACGTATCCCGCCCCTGTTCTCTCTCAGACTCCGTCCTCTACACGTTCACATCATGTTCAAATACCTCCCCAGCCCGCTGACACATCTACTGTATTCTACGAAACTACTGCGACACGATCTCGCTTCACACAAGCACCATTTCCCAACACTCAAGAACACACTGTCAATGTCGCACTCAGTACATACCCTTCATCCGGATCTCAATTGTCATCTATGTCATCTTTGCCATCTTTTCATTCTCACACAAACGAGCTCGGGGAGACTGTACCTCCGTCTCTCGAGCATAACTTGTCGGCTATACACCTATCTGACCGTGGTTTCTCCGGCGACGGGAAACCATCAATGACCGGAGCGACAGGTTCGCCGTGGTTGGCGTACTCACACATGTCCGTTCCGCATCGGCATACTCCTTCAGCTGCTACAACCACATCCCATCCCGACCAGTTTTTCAGATCCAACTCTCAATCGTCATCGTCTTCTCCCTCCTTTTCCCAGCTTGCCCAGCGTCGTCTCAATGTCTCAAATGGGAGGATGAAGTCGAGGTCGCCTTCTCACTCCCCGATGAGAGCGAATATCCACCAAATACCCGGAGGAGTGGAGATGAACATGAATTTGGCTTCTTATCCCTACGTCAGCTGTTCGTCTACACCATCCTCGACTTCCATGTCGCCATCTTCGCCAACGACACAAGAAGAATCCGCACGTTACTCGTCGCCTCAGCCGGCAATGTACACACCTATCAAATTAGGAAGTCAGTCGGGACTAAAGTCAACCATGAATCTGAGCCAGTCGCATACAATACCCACTGCTTCCGGCTCGGTGAACCTTGCAGGATCACCGCGAAGTGTAACGCCACTCCGATGACTCAAATTGGCTGTGTCGCTCCACTTGGAGTTGTCAGGGATGGATGATCGAGTGTTTGAAATTCCCATCCCTCACGAGACGCAGCGTGTCGTCGGTTCTTGGTCGAAACGTCACAGCACGCTCAAGAAGCTGAAGGAGGTCCTTGCTACAATGTTATGTGCACTGTAGCTTTCAAACAACCATTTGCGCTTAAAATGATTCCATGGCTCTATGTAGCCACTCTACTACGGTGGAGTGACAAGGTTCAAATGTAGCGTTGGAGTCGTACTCGCAACACAATGTAGGTACCTCACTAATCTCACTTTTGGGTCTGATTTTGGCGATCGGGAAGAGACGAAACAAGAAGAGGCTGAGACACCACTATTCTTGTGCGATGAAAGGATTTGCAATCTCTTCAGAACCGTCAACGGGACTCAAAAGCGTGATTGTGGGTCCACGAAGGACGACTAGACCCAGCGAGCGCGTATGAGGTTCGGGTTCTGATTTGGGGACATCAGATCGCGAGGATCGGAACAACTGATTGAGATACCTTGGAGCTCCTCTTCAACCTCATCGAGCACGAGGTTGAGTAATTGATCATATCCCTTCAAGATGCCCGTGACTATCAGAAGAGGATCAGTGTGGATATAGGGAAGACGACGGAGTAATCACACCTTCGCGACCACCTGTAAACTTGACACGTATCCTCTCGTTCACATACTTTGAAAGATCAAGGATGGCTTCGCGCTTGCTCTTACTTGAGATTTATCAACATGGTGACCGGTGGGTGGTGAGATGCTTACTTTGCTTCAGCGCTGGGCGGAGGTGGTTTTGGGCCCCGCATGGAAGGGGCACCACGACCACCTCGTGCAGCACCACGAAGCTAGGAGGGGAATGAGGCAGCGATTAGATGCGGGAAAAGAGCACAGACCCGATCTGCCATGGATCACAGGGTCAATGAGAAGCTGTGAACTGCTTGTATTACCCACAAGAACAGATCAAGGATATGCTAAATTACCTACGATTTGGTGTTGGTTGACGTGTTATGTAGAGTAAGAGAGCTCGTGGTCGTGGCGGGGCCGCTCGTTGGCGAGATGATATTTTTGAACAGCCGCTTGCCGCGCGACTTGTCCTGCCCCCCTCAGCCCACCAGCTTAAACAACAAAAAAAGAACAAAAAGATCGAATCAGACTTGCGCTCCTACCGCTCTTCGCTCCAGATACATTCTGTTTACTCGCTCATCGACGACCCCTACGTACCATCAAGTCCTGATCATGAATGCTAGCGAACTGCTCGCAAATACCCTATCTCCCGGTGCGCCACTCGTTTGCATCCACTAGACAACGACCAGGCCGATATACTCACCTTCTCCTCATGAACAGACGCGAATACGCGTCAGAATGCTACCCAGCAACTCGAGAATGCGTCGAGAGAGAACTATGTGTGTCATTTCTTGGCTCATGCAAAGGACTTCCCATTGACCCGCCGATCCAGCCGGCGTACATGGGCATGCTGTCCGTAGAGCTTGCCAACGAGAGCTCTCAACTTCATATCCGCAATGCTGCAGCCCTTGCCCTCAAAAACGCATTGTCTGCTCGTGTACGTAAATATGTCGCCTCCCCCCTCCCTTTCAGGCGTCTTTATATCCGTTACCACAGGAGGCTGCGAGGCAAACCGAGTTCGCTAATAGATGGTTGGCGTTGGACACTGTCGCCAAGAGCAAGATCAAGCAAGAATCACTTGTCACTCTTGCGTCCCAGATCCCCAAGGCAGGTTCTTTCGCTGCTCAGGTGGTCGCCGCGATTGCGACAGTAGAACTTCCTCACGATCAATGGCCGGATCTTATCGAGCTGCTTCTCGGCTTTGTCAACAATTCCACCAACACAAATCTCAAGATCGCTACACTACAGACCATCGGTTACATCTGCGAATCGATTGTGCGTTATCTATCC
Organism: Fistulinella prunicolor; assembly: GCA_038089875.1. Lineage (NCBI taxonomy): Eukaryota > Fungi > Basidiomycota > Agaricomycetes > Boletales > Boletaceae > Fistulinella > Fistulinella prunicolor. The sequence goes on along the minus strand of JBBPLP010000072.1, from coordinate 38,546 downwards.
GTGAATTGCCTTATCGCCTTACCGTTCCTCCAGAAACCCGAGATATTAAGTCTGCGATCAAACGAAATCCTGACCGCTGTCATTCATGGAGCTCGCAAAGACGAACCCTCCTCGGATGTCCAGTTGACTGCTGTGCATGCGCTGTACAACTCTCTTGAGTTCGTCCGTGAGAACTTTGAGCGGGAGGTGCGTCATTTGATGCGCGTCATTTGTACATCACTTAAGAACTCGACAGGGAGAGCGAAACTACATAATGCAAGTCGTGTGCGAAGCCACCCAAAACCCTTTAGTGGCCGTTCAAGTTGGTGCATTCGAATGTCTAGTAAAGATAATGGCCCTTTATTATGACAAGATGGCGTTCTATATGGAACAAGCACTATTTGGGGTGTGTGATTTTCAATTCAACCTATCTGTATGCCAACCCTTTATTGCTAGCTGACGGTCGTGGGCATGAAACACCCTGACGAACGCGTAGCACTGCAGGCCGTCGAGTTCTGGACAACTGTTTGCGAAGAGGAAATCGAGCTTGCTCACGAAGCACGAGAGGTGATACTGTTCTCCTTTTTCGAGCTGCGCCGCTCACTTCATTCCTCAGGCTGCTGACTACGGCGAACCGCCAGAGGTCGAGTCGAAATTTTTTGCCAAGGTTGCATTACCTGAAGTGATTCCTGTGCTTTTGTCCCTTCTCACGCGTCAAGAAGAGGACGCCGACGAAGACGAGTGGAATATTTCCATGTCCGCTGGCACGTGCCTGAGCTTCATGGCACAGGCGGTTACGGATCCCATTGTCCCAGCTGTGATTCCTTTCATCGAGGCACATATCAAGTCACAAGATTGGCACCAACGCGAAGCTGCTGTTATGACATTCGGTTCAATTCTTGATGGCCCCGATCCCACCGTACTCATGCCCCTCGTGAACCAGGCTCTTCCTCTGTTGATCGGAATGATGAATGACTCTAATTTGCATGTGAAAGACACAACTGCGTGGACCCTCGGACGCATCTGCGATTTATTGATTGTGACAATCAAACCTGATGTTCACCTGCATCCTTTGGTATCTGTATTGGTGTCTGGCCTACAGGACAATCCCCGGATTGTAACCAACTGCTGTTGGGCTCTAATGAACCTTGCCGATCAACTTGGATATCTCGAGGAGGAAAATGAATCGTCGCAGACTGGACACCTATCACCGTATTACGAGGGCATTGTTAATGCCCTCCTACGTGTTACAGAGACGTGAGTGCCCTCGGACTGAGACTCATTCCCAACCCTTACGCCTATCTTTAGGACAACTAACGAGGCCAATTTCCGAACATCTGCCTATGAGGCCATTGCCTCCTATGTTACCCATGCAAGTGCTGATGTTATCTCAGTCGTTCAAAACACTTTAATCACCATTCTCGTTCGCATGGAGCAACTACTGGGGATGCAGGTCTGTGGTATTGTTTGTGTGTCTAGTATGCTCTTATCAGCCGTCACAGAACCAAATCATCGGTGTCGATGATCGCAATAACTGGAATGAGTTGCAAAGCAATCTGTGTAGTGTTGTGATCGTGAGCAGCTTTTTATCACATTTGTATGGAGTTTTAAGCTAATTGGTTTGTAGAGCGTCGTTCGTCGACTGAATGACGGTATTCAACCCATGGCAGATCGCATCATGACTCTTGTCATCGGACTTATCGGGGCGGCTGGAAAGACATCGACTATTCTAGAAGACGCGTTCTTAGTCGTGGGTTCATTAGCTTCTGGCGAGCACCACCTATCCTTCATCACTGGGTAATATCCTAATACTGGTTTATCTGCAGGTCTCGAAGGAGGCTTCTCGCCATATATCCAGGCGTTTCTACCATACCTATACACCGCTCTCAAATCGCACGAAGATACCCAGTTGTGCATGGTTGCTGTTGGCATCATCGGTGATATCTCACGCGCATTAGGTGATCAGAGTGCGCAATATGCTGGTGCATTCATGAACGTCCTGCTGGAGAACCTTCAGAGCGAAGTTTTGAATCGCAATGTCAAGATCTCTATACTGTCGTGCTTTGGTGATATTGCGCTTGCAATTAACGTCGCCTTCGAACCCTATGTTGACACCACGATGGGCGTGCTGAGGCAGGCAGGTGCTCTTCAACCCAACCCTGTAAGCATTGTTACCTCGTAATCTTGATTGTGTCCACTTACCCTCGTTTGATAGCTTGATTTCGATCTAGTTGACTACGTAACCCAACTGCGCGAGGGGATTTTGGAAGCTTATACAGGAATTGTTACTGGCTTCAAGAACACTGACAAGGGTATGTGGTCTGCTTTGCGCGTTCTTCCTTTGCTCACGAATGCCTTCTCCAGTTCAACTACTCCTTCCTCACTCGTCAAGTATCCTAGAGCTCGTTCAACGGTGCCTGGCGGATGATGACCGATCGGAAACTACTGTTAAATTGTGTTACGGTCTTCTGGGCGATCTCGCGGATTGCTTCCCCAACGGTCAACTCAAACAGCTGTTGCTGTCTGAATGGATAGCATCGGACCTACGGAACAAGCGTGGTATGTCGCAAGAGACGAAAAAGACTATGCGTTGGGCTCGTGAGGTGAGATCGGTCTATACTCATCAAAAAGCCACCCTCTTAGACTCTCTTCTTCTTAGATGATCAAACGCGCGACTGCATAATCTCTCGACATGCACGTCGCTCCTAAGTCGTCGGACACTTTCAGTTTTTACTTCTTTTATATCTCATCCGTGCAAGCGAACTAATTAGCTTTGGCACTTCTTTGTTTCTGCATCTCGAATCCGGATTCAGAGTGTTCCCGTTCCGTCAATCGCCATCTGAAGGAGGCACAGCATATCATTCCCATTTTGCATTCGCATGTAATAGAAGACGGTCGTTTGTGGTTTTGGTAATTTTAGCTTTTTCTTTTCCTTTGCTCGAGACAACTTCAGAAGTAACTATCGGATTCACCATGAGTGTCCCCTGTGTTGATGAACCCCTGTATCTCCTACCGAATGATTCTATATTCTGATACCGCATTCAATTATCATTACCAGCGACCGAACTGTTCAACGTCAACCCTTGCACGTCGCATCGTCCGTCCACTGGGACGGTTTGCTTGAGTAGTGGTACACGGCCATACTCAATTGTATTAAGCAACTACCAGCAACCCAGTTGAGATGACACCAAATTACAATCTACTCTCTAGCAAGACAGCTTCCCTTCTCCAGCCTAGCGTTCCCTTCCCAAACGCCGCCTCGAGTGCTTCATCGATCGTCCGGACGAAACAGAATTGCATCTCGCGTCGTATCTCAGGGGAAACGTCGTGTTCCACGTCTTTTCTGTTTGCCCACGGAAGAATGACCTTGCGGATTTGCGCCCGGTGGGCACCAAGAACTTTCATTCTGATGCCGCCGACAGGAGTGACGCGTCCGCGGAGGGTGATCTACAAGCAAGATCAGAATGGTATGACCATGTGTGACGGGCCGTGAACTGACCTCGCCCGTCATGGCAACGTCCTTTGAAACAGTGGCGCCGCTCAGCAACGACACGAAAGCACATGTCTACACACAATTGTGAGTGAAATGAGCGGAGATTAGTAGAAGCCGGCAGGCGGGGTCTTACCATCGCGATGCCTGCACTTGGACCATCCTTCTTCTGCGCTCCCGCGGGAAGATGAAGATGGATATCGACCGAATCAGGGACCTTGAGAGGGTCAATGCCCCGCCCGGCCGTAATGCCCAGCTCGAACGCGTGGGACTTTACCCAGCTCAGGGCAATCTCCCCGCTCTCCTTGATGACGTCCCCCAAACTGCCTGTCAGCTTCAGTCTTCCAGAACCAGGAAGAGCTGTACTCTCGACAGGCAGGATCCCTCCTTCTCCCATGCCAGTGACAACGAGCCCGTAAACGACGCCGCGTTTCTCTTCTCGTTCCCGTTCTTCCCCGTCCCATCGGGGCACGCCAAGAATGTTCTCCAGTTCCTTTTCCTCGACAATACCCCGCCATTCCTTCTGATTCTCCCCCTTGGTGACCGCATCCAGACGTTCTGCCCACTCCACGGCTTTAAATCTGACAACTGCGCCGATCGCACGCTCAAGACTGCGCACGCCTGCTTCGCGGGTATATACCGTTGCAATATGACGCAGGGCATCGTCCGTGAGTTGAAGCTGGGATGGCGATAGCCCATTTGCCTGTATCTGTTTTGGTAACAGGAACCGCCGCGCAATGTGTATCTTCTCGTCGTAGGTATAGCCTGATAACTCGACAACTTCGCACCGATCCAGTAGCGGTGCAGATATTGTCTCCAGTGTGTTCGAGGTGCATATAAAGAGTACTTGACTGAGGTCTACGGGGACGTTAATATAGTGGTCCTAGATGTCTGATGAGTATTCATCCCGACAACATTATGATGAGATGGACTTGCATTGAATGAGTGGTTCTGTTCGGGATCGAGGACCTCTAGCAACGCAGCTGACGGGTCACCGTGGAAGTTGCTATGTCCGACCTTGTCGATTTCATCGCTGTACAAAAGTGCCAAGTCAACACCCCAGGACGGTGTGTAATAACAGAAACGACGTACAGTAGTAGCACGGGATCGCTCCTCCCAGCTTTCCGAAGCGCTTGGACGATCATACCGGGGCCAGACGCAACGTATGTTCTTCGGTGCCCCCTGAAAATGGCTCTACCTGAGTTCCTTGTTCCTTGTGATCTGAAAATAAGAATAGCCACCTAATCTCCGCCTCGTCACGCACACCACCAAGGGATATCCGTTGAAAAGGTCGATCCAGAGCTTTCGCGATCGACTGACCGAGTGAAGTCTTTCCTGTTCCGGGTGGGCCAACAAACCTACATGTTCCGCGAGCTCAATTCAGCATTCGATGTTCAGTCAATCATTACCCCTTACAATAATATAGGTCCTTTCAGACCCTTCTTCCTCTTTGGCGATGGTGCTTTCAGTGGCCCTATGGGACCCAAGCTTTGTTGTGAGACATCAACTCCATGAGAAAGAGGGACCAGTGCACGCTCAGGGTTGGACCGATCTGACAACACCTTGCTTGGTTTGTGCAGAGGTTCTTCGACGGCTGTGATTTGGGGTGACGACGTGGCTTCATCAGAAAGTGCGTGGAGTCGGACGACCGCAAGGAACTCTATTAGGCGACGTTTGATTTGTTCAAGACCGTAGTGGTCTGCATCAAGCTGAGTGCTATCAATCTCATTGTGAGCGGCACCAACAGAGGATGTACGCTGGACAATGACTTACCGAGCCTTGGTCAAAAACCCTGGGCCCATGAGCGCACCATGCACGGTCGTCTGCGAAGCGAGCGCGCAAGGCCATGGAATGCTCGTCAACCACTCGAGCTAAACATGCGTCAGCATCCAGTCCAATGACCTATGCACAGCAGCGGCCTCACATATGTTCTGATGACACCGTTCTCGACACTACCCTGCGGAATACGCTTCAATCGCCTCCATTCCCTAACACCGACCTTTCTCTCCTCGCTACCTGCATCAAGGGCTTCGATCTTCTTCCGGAGGTCCGCAAGGTCATCTGCATCCGCCTGTTCGTCCTCGTCCAACTCGCTCCCCGAACTTCCCGTTCCAAAACCAGTTCCACTGGGGGTACCGACGGGTCCAGGGTTGGTGCTATGCAGGCTATGAAGCTCGCGTTGAATCGCTGCGAGCTGTTGACGAAGGAAATACTCCTTTTGTTGGCGCGAAAGCGTTTCGTCGACGGCGCTCGCAATCTTCTTCGAGACTTCAGAGATAGAGTGTTGTTTGATAAAGAGCTCGGTCGCGCGGCGGAGACGATCTTCGACGTCGATGGCAGCAAGAAAATCTATACGCACGGAATCGGTGTTAGCGGACACGACCATGAGCCATGAAAGGAAACTCGGACTGACCCAGTCTGTCGGCGTACTGGCCAGGAATGGCTGCAACCAGGACGTCGGCCATCCATGCGGCACGTTGGTCAGAGATCTCCTCGACCATGGAGGCAACCTTGAGCCAGTCGTCCTTCCTCTGAGCCTGAACAGAATCCTTGGAGAGCCGGTCGAGCAGCCTGAGAGCGGCATCTTTGAACGCTTCGACGGCGTCATGAGAGGGCGTCGTTTCGGCAGGAGGATAGGTGACCGCATGCGATGGGAGAGAGTCGAGGGTGGAGGGGTCTGACAGGTCGAGAGGTTGGAGAAGGCGAATGCGGGTCAACCCGTGGAGATAGAGCAAGTAGGGACGGCGAGGGGGAGGTGAGGCCGGGGTCCGAGCTCGAATGAGACGGACGACACGAGCCGCAACGCCATAGGTTGGCGGTGGTGCGTCAGCCGTGACATGCGGAACCGCGATCGCATCGCTGGTTACTGGCTCGAGGGGTAGTGGGACTGGAATGGCTGCGAGGATGGGCTGGCCAGCGTCGGAGTCATCGAGGATGGTGAGGAGGTTGTCTGCAAGGGGCTGTGAGATCGGTATGGTCACCCTTGCGGTGGGGAGGAGGACGAGGGGGTGGGGGAGGGGGAGGACGGGGAGTCGGGGAGGGGGCATGATTGGTATGTACAAGGAGCAAAATCACGCGAGAGTTATTCTGTACTAAAGCACTCCCACACCCGCTCACACGCCAACAAAATTCAGTGCCTTCAAATTTTCTGCATTTTTCGTGTCTTTTTCGAAATTCTAGCTATTTTATCCCCAAATTTCTCGTCCTCAGCGCGAAGCTCTCGATAGATCACTGTAACACACAGTCCGAGGTAAACACCAGCCAAGTCACAAACATCGGGTAACTCACTTGAAGGCAGCGTCAATACAGGACTTGACCTCCCTGTAGCTCACAACTAGACAGTTTTGTTCATCCCGAGAGACCAGCATGAGGCGCTCGTCAGTGCCACTGTCGAGCTGTGTCGAAAATGAGTTTATCCGCCCGATCGCACACATTTTCTCAGTATCACGGACCTTGTTGAGGCAGGTGAGAACGTGAGACAAGTTAACCACGGGGTTCCCATTCTCATCCACTTGGTGGAACACATAATCGCGGAACAACTTGATGATATACCGGTCTCCTGTCTCAGACCAGCGTGGTTCACGCGCGAATCTAGCAATCGAACTGAGTAGCCCGTCGCGCTGTCAATAGAAATACTAGTACGTACTCTGGCCGCTCGTTGATGAAACCAAACTTGCACAGCAAACGAACCAGCCGACCGTTCTCCAGCTCACTGGCGAGCTCACTTTCGAGCCGGTCGGCGCCACTGCGAACGGAAGAAGTGTCGGAACACGGTTCCCAGGAGGTGATACAAATACCTACGTGTGGACTTCATCCAGCTCGCGAAGCAATCGAGTTTTACCGATCATTTCAATGACCTGCGCAATAGTCTGCATTCACGAAGTGAGTCAGTTCGGACCACTCTATAGAGATACCCAATCACCTTGTGAGGACTAGGTTTGGAGACGAGGTACACTGCCAACGCCTTGACGTCCGCGGAATACACCCTTTCCATCATGTCCAGGGCTTTGGGCAATGTATTCATCGCTGCAAGATTGCTACAGCACAATGCAAACACTAGCCGCCCGAGCATGACCAAGTCTTCTTGTTGGACTAGAGCAACATCTTGCCGTGTATCATACATCAGTACGTCCACGATACCGCACGAACTAATCCGTAGGCTGACATCAAGTTAGCAGCCAATAGGTGAGAAACGAAGCAGTCAAAATACCGGTTCGTTCCTGTTAGCAAAATCTTTGTTGGGTCAACCATGCGAACTGCCAGCCCGGCTTCGTGTGTCGCTCGTATCGCGCTTGCAAGCTGAATAATAAATGACCACAGCGTCGCTTCTGGAATGCTAGTATTTGCCATTCCACCGAACCTGCTCTGTGGAAACATAGTCTGCTTGGGGCGTAGATATAAGTCGAACAACGTTTGTGAGTTGGGGTGGTAGTCGTACGAGACCACAAGAGCTGTGAATTAGGTATGCATGAAAACAGCAGACGTGGGCGGAACAAGAGACAGACAATTGTCGTTGAAGGCACGCGTCGTGAACGCTTCCCGTACCCGGATAATGTTGGGATGTTGGACCCGGGACCAGGCTTCAATCGCGCCAAATGCAGCCTGGTGCATGAGTCTGAAGTCTGCACTGGTTAGTCGGTTTCGATTCCCCCCCTTGACAGAAGAGACACACTCTCGACTCGCCGCAAAGCATAAGGTAAGCCATCATTGGCGTTTGTCGCGCGGTATACAGTTGAAAACCAGCTGAAAAATTTGCGCCGGTCAGGGGGCGTTGGTTCGAGCGGCACGAGCGAATGATAGCCTTGAAGTTCATCAGGAATGTTATAGGGCGGATATGAGATTGTGTAAGTAGCTTCCGAACGCTTTTGCAGCTCCTCGCGGACGGTGTCGGACATGAAGTGTGACGGAATGAACGCATCTGGAATCGGCCGAGTGTAGAGGTAATGGTCGAGCTAGAACAAAGCGTCAGCGTCACTGTCCGAAGAACAAGTGTAGAGCCTACAGGTTCCCGCGCGTAGGATTGAGTAGGTTGATAAAAGCTGCCCAAAGAGGTGGCAGTATCATCGAAATCAGCCTGGCCCATCTACCCATGATTGAAACATGAGCGTGTGATCCACAGAACGAAAGCAAGGAACCAACGTGGTCTGGCAGGTACGTAAGCGGATGATATTCATCCGTCGCCTCCTGCTCATCAGTGAATTGAGTGGAATCATTAGTCGATTGCTGTGTCGTATATGAGTCGTATTCTTCTTGACTCGAGTAGTAAGGAGGGGAAGAGGGCCTAGTCGCAGGTTCAGAGAAAGCACAGCGGCAGACGACGTGGACCTCACGAGGGAGAGAACGAGGGAGAGGTGGTGGGCGGAACGGGGTTGAAGCCGATCTTGGGTACGAACACGGGAGCGTTGACTGCCTGAGCAGTCAACGCCGCAGGTGCAGGGGAGTCTGGCGGTATTCTGCAGAGGATCAGAGGGCGTCAAACCCGTCGAGAGATGGCGTCGCTCACGCATCGGTAGCGTTGTCTGACTGGGAGGGTATGTTAGCGCGAAAAAGAACGGAGCCGAGGTTCGTACCGCGGGGTGGTAATAGATACAGCCTTTATCTTGGAACCGACAGGAGCTGACCGGAGGGATCAGCGGTCGAAGAAGGGCGATTGGAACAGAGTGTTACCCGTAAATGAGAATGTTCCTGCACTGGCGCTGTGGCGATTCTGTGGGAGACCAGTTTGGTGAGAACAGGGGTGAGGATTGCCCAGTACATACCCCTCTTGGACAGAGGTTTTGGGTCGTCTGAATGTTCTGCTGGATTTACGATCCTGACAGCTGAATTGGATGACCGGGGCCTTGAGAAATATGCCATCAAACGGTCCTTGAAGCGCAACGCAGACAACTCAAAAGACGCATCAAATTTAGAGTTGCTGACTAACACAACTAATCTACGCTTTCAAGACCGCCTCCCGTCGTCTCCTCAGCGCATTGGCGTACGCCATACAAACCCATTTAACGTATCCAACGTCCTTGATCCTCCCGTGCTCCACCAGCCTGGCATGGAGCAGATCGACGTCGCCAAACGAAATCATGGGAGGTACACGATCGTCCTTGACGGATGCAGCCGACGTAAGCCGAACCAACGGTCGCGCGGTCGACGGTGCCGGGTTCGCGAGCACTGTCCGGGTAGAAAGGATGGGAGGTTTGGCAAATAGTTGGATGGTCGTAGATTTCAATGGCGACTTGATAGGTATCATCGTCAGAGAGGTGTCCAGTGGGGCCGGCTGTGAGGTCGGCCGTAGTACTGCGTCGGGCGGGTATCGGGAGACGAATGATCGCAGTAATGCCTGGGCACCGTCCATATCGCCAGATCTGCAAGGATACATTGAGTCAAAGATGTAGACGGTCGGCGATACACCTACAGTATGAGCACTCTTCTCATCGCAGCATGTGCCTTCTCGATCAACCTTGCAAACGACCCGATATTGGTCTTACCATCTCGCATACCCTTTCCTTCCAAGATTTCCCAGCCCTGCCAGATGCCCTTGGCCCATCGTATTGCTACATGACGGTCTTCCATGCGTGCCATTGCACACCTCTCCAGGGCATTGATGTAGGTGTGTTCGTCAGCATGCAAGCCCGAGCCAGTTTTGTTGAAGAGGGAATCGAACACTTCCCGTGAGGTCTCGATGCTGGCGTGACTATAGAATACAGACAAGTAAGCATTCACGAGAACAGGTGTCAGCTTCACGTGCGCAAATATGCCCACGAGCAAGCCGCCTGTGGAGGAATCACATGCCTCCTCAGGGGATAGACACCTGTCCTGAAGAATCCTGGCAAAAAGTGCCTGTGTTTCTGCAACGACGTCGGAGGGTGTCTGCGGCGGGAGACGAGAAAATGAAGGCATGCTCTCCATATTCTCCGCCGGAACATCATACACGTCGCTTGGACGTGTCTGCTCAGTGGTCTCGTGACAAAGCGGATCGCTGTGGTTCGATGCTTCTGCTTGAGTGTCGTTCGGGGATACTTCTCCATTCGATGTTGCACCACGGTCGATAAGTCGAGTTGCCGATCTGCTGAATGGCGGCTTGTACGACGCGTACGTGTGGAATATGTGAGTGATCAACTCCGCATCCACCATCGAGTCTTCACCACTTGCGTCATCCCCGCTGCCTCGGACAGCTTCAGCAAGTATCCATCTAGCTTTTTTAAGGTCCCCGGCACGTTTGCAGCCTTCCAGCAGAGCGCACCACAAGCCTCTCCCGCTCATGCCCGCAATCGAATACCGGTCGCTCATCTCCCTCGCAAGCCTCATGCCCTCTGCTAGCCACTCTGGCCCGGCTCGGCCACACACGCGTATGACAGCCTCGTAAGCACCTTTTGTTGGTTCGATCCCATTCTCCTGCATCTCCATCCAAAGATCCAAGGCCCGTTCAGGCTCTGGTTGAACAAACGACCCGCAGGCACGAATCATGAGAGCATAGAGGTGGGCATCTGGAACGGGGTGTGCGACATAACGCATATGAGCGAAAAGATCCCAAGCGTGCGCGTGCGCTGCAGCACGACCAAGTCTTGGATCGGAAGAAGCGCCTGTCTGAACATTGAAGAGGGCGGAGATAACTCTGGTATATGATTGGATTGGTGCAAAATGGTCGCTGGCTTCATACTGATGCAGGACTGCGAGTGCGCTCGTCGGAAATCGTTGTGTGGTCGAGTGCGACGAGGTGGAAAGTGATGTATGAACGATGTGAGCTTTGACATGCAGATCACGCTGATGTTCCGTTGGTGGCTCTGGAAAGACGTAAAAAATTTGCTTCAGAAAGGGGGTAGGGACGTACCAGACAGGGCACGCGACATCAAGGACTCGAAATCTCGAGTATTCCCTCGTTTGGCATGTTCTGCAAGCAAGGTGTCGATAGAGTCGTTGGAAACTTCGTGTATTGCCGTCCGTGATGGACTGCCAATGTCCGGAAGCCGAGACAGTTTTTGCGAGTGCTTGTATGGCTGCACGTCTATGCTTGACTCGGACGACGTCTGAGACGGTCGAAGGCGCGCGACGGCCTGATGCATTCGTCGCGGTGCATGTCGTCGAGCGCAGGCATGAGAGAGCGTCCGCACTGCGAAACCGGGAGCCTTGACCGTCATTCAAAGAGAGCCTTCGTGGGAATAACGACTCTCCTAAGACGAAGCATGTGCGGACGATACGCACTCGGCCTCCAGGTAAATCAGAACCATGGCCGCCTGCTAGCTGATGCTAATATAGTTTACAGCGTGCCCAGATTCGCGGGTTACCTGGGTATCCTGACCTCGCACAGGCCGTCGGTGAGTGGGTCAACGAAGACGAGTTCGTGGTTCGTTCCAAGCCAATTGTCCACTTTGTTCACCTCACCTTTGACCAACTCGTAGCCACGTTACAACATCGCACCGAATACCAATGCACCTGTCATCAGACAGCACACTGGTCCCGCAATGACGCTCTCGGCCAAAGATGATACTTCTGCGTCTCTTGTCATGCACACGATGCGCTGGGGAATTCGCTATGGTAAAGAGGCCGCCAAGGGTTCTCAGGCGATCAATGCACGCTCCGAAAACCTCGTCGAAGGCGTCGGCATGTGGAACAAATTTCGAGGAAGGAGCCGTTGTATCGTCGTCTGCCAAGGGTATGGCATCACCTTTTCACCACCCGACGACCTGACGGATCCCATCCGCGCAGATATTATGAATGGCAAACGAAAGGCAAGGACAAGCTGCCCCATTTCACGAAGCACCCTGATGGCAAAGTGATGCTCATGGCTGGCCTGTATGACGAAGTCGTCGATAAAAGTATCGCTTCTCTCCTCGTCTACTTTGCTCTTGCTCGAGAAACGTAACCTCCTTTCCAGGTCAGTCGCAGCCGACGTACACTTTTGCGATCGTCACTACCGATGCAAGCAAAGCTCTGAGCTGGCTACATGATCGTCAGCCGGTCATCCTCTCTACTACAGACGAGATCAACCGTTGGCTGGACACCTCGCTGACATGGTCTTCTGATCTCGCTCGTTTGCTTCACCCCTGGGAGGATACCACGGCCCCGCTCCAATGGTACATGTCCCGTTCTCTAATCAATCGCTGCATTTCTTACCGCACTCTAGCTACCAAGTCCCGAAGGAAATTGGCAAGGTTGGCACGGAGTCCGCCAAGTTTATCGAGCCCGTCGCCGACCGCAAAGATGGCATCATGGCCATGTTTGCCAAGCAAAGGTCGAAACAACAACAGGATCGGTCTCCGGCGAAACGCAAACGCAGCTCCACACCGATCCCTTTGCAATCCTCTTCCGGGACGGCAACCAAGGTAGAGGAGCATGAAGAAAAAAAGGTGAAACTGATGTAGCGTTTTCTGGCCCGTCGAACGAGTTCATTTCCGGTCGAATGGATGACACGCAAAAACATGACCACTAGCCCGCGTTCTTGTAATATACTGTACTATCGTTCGCGCATCTACAATGGAATCTATATTGAAATGTACAGTGTCGTTTCTCGAACAAAAATCGTCACCCTTGTGCTTGTCGTTTCAAGACTCAACTGGTGTTATTCTTGCCTTCATAATCCGACCCCTCGGCCTTGAGTTCTGCAAGGCCCATCTTTTCCAACTTCTTGTCAAAGTTACAGCTACGATAACCAGAGACGATACGTTCCAACAGCTCGGATGTGGAGACGCCTGGCGTACGACGGGTTGGAATAAATTGACCTAAATACGCTGTTTATCAGCTCTGTCATTGTTGGCATCTGATGACTCACCTCTTTCCTTCACGAACGCATAGACATCACTATGACCCTCGGAGACATATGGCACCTCGTCATGAGCAACATAGTCAATCTTCCACTTGTCGAGAAAAGCGGTGTCTAGGATCCAAGGGCAATCTGGAATGACCTCGTCCACCCAGCGACAATGCCGGACGGCTTCACATCTAAACGACATCAGCAAGTGCAGAAGACTGCCATCAGGAGTATCTGACCGTTCCGAGTGGTTCATCACGTAGCTAGACTTGTGTGCGATGACATCTTCATCACTGTTCACGCCGACGAGGAGATACACGTTTGGTAAAGAAAGCTTTGCCTGTCGAAGTTGCAAAGCGTGGCTAATTCCAAAGTCAGGTACAAGCACAGGAAAAGTCAGATGGACTCGTACCCAAAATGGAAGAGGTCGTACACGCCTGAGACGCACGTTAGCACAAGATGCAGAATAGGATCAGGACCTGACTGACCGTCGGCGAAAATGCGCACTGGTCTGTCAGTGGGGGGTGGATTGATGTGGTATGGCCGACCGGGCTCTCCGTCGATTGCTTTACGGACGAAAGCTTGGATGTCTTCGGGAGTGAGCACAGCAGGATCGCAGGTGTCAACGGATTTGGGTGCTACAGGCTCCGGAACCGAAACCGGCTGCGCAGTCGGTGGCGGGGTCGGGTGTCGGGAAGTGGAGGGGGATGCGTGATCCTCGATCTGAGACGTCAGGGTCGAATTGGAGGAGGCGTGGTGCAAGTGAGGATACAAAAACCCCTTGGATGCCTGATGTTGGCCCGCGCCTACGGTCATGCTGGATTCGACGTCGCCGTCGTACGTTTGCGAGTCTGTGCCGTCGTCGGAGAGCAGGCTGGAAGCGAGTTGGTGCCGAGCACGGGAGGACAGCTTGGAGGTGTGCGGGGCATTCTGAGCACGGCTTGTGCGAATGGAGACGGGGACGGAGACGGCTGATGCGCCGTCGTCGGTCAACGGATCGTTGTCCTCTTCTGAGCTGTGAGAGGGTCATGAGGAAGACGAGTCGAACGAGAGACGAAGAGACTTGCGCGTCGTAGGTGGGCGAGTCGATTGGATGAGGATACCTTCCAAACGACCGCTTGGAGTGAAGCGTTTTCTTGTGGTGGTGCAGCAATTCTTGTGGAGGTTCGGTGGACATGACAGACTTTGACAGAGCCGCGACGACAATGCCCAACTCGAATCAGAAATACAGCGCACTCGGCGTCGGCCTTGTCGCTTTCGGTCTCGCCTTCGCTGCAAGACGCCCTTCCAACGACTACGCGCTCTGCTCTTTGCACCAGAAAATATACACAGTCGACCCTGCTCACCCCAACGTCGAGTGCATCCTCGTGAGCAACACCACCATTGCAGACGTCGGGAATCTCGGTGGGCACCATTCTCTTCTCTCGCTCCTGCTCTCTCACAAAAGCCATCCAGTCGACGTCAAAGCACGCTGGCGTAGGCGTCATACCCCACCGTATCTCCCCGACATTCAAGTACCATGGCCACTCAACCTTTGGCAGCCCTCGCTACCCGTTTCATTCTTGGATGGCGATAGCATCGTCGTTCCGGGCCTCGCAGGTAAGGCCCCTCTTGCACACCAGAACGCAACCGTTCAACTTGACAGATGCCCATGCACACGTTTTGCCATATGGTAGTGCGATGGACCTCGACCTTGCTGGCTGCAAGTCGAAGAAGGGTGAGATTCTTCGCGTTTCATGATCCAAGCTCACAGGCATGTAGAGGTCTTGCAGCGCGTCATTCACCATGTCAAATCGCACGCCGACGTTCTAGCCGATCCGTCCCGCTGGGTCGTGGGTATGGGATGGGACCAGAATCTGTGGGCAGATTCTCAGTATCCCACTGCCGTCTGTGTTTTTTATCTTGTTCCCGTTTCCTTTTCTGAACGATCACAGGACGACTTTGATTCGGAATCTCTACTCAGGGGTCGTCGAATCTACCTAGACCGTGTTGATGGACATGCGGCGTGGGTTTCCAACCGTGTGCTCCAATTAATGGGCGAGCTACCTAACCATGTCGACGGTGGCTTGATCGTCCGTGACCAATCTGGAAGACCTACAGGTAAAAATATACACAATCGTGCGAACAAGCCCTGATGATGGAATCCAGGTATTTTCGTGGACAACGCGATGACTATCGTGCCTGTTCCAACCCCTACGAAATCCCAGTTGCACGACTACTTTGACAGAGCTGTGAGGGACGCACACGCCGTTGGCTTGACCTCCATCCACGATGCTATGACTAAACCCCATGAAATCGAATTCTATCGCGAGTACGTTCTCGGACTGATCACATTGACATGACCTGATTTCCGTCAAGGTATGCCTCAACCCAGAAACTTCCCGTACGTGTCTTGTTTGCTCAAGTTCGATATATTGAAGTTCCATCAGCTCCGGCTCTACCTCATGGCGCACGTCGAATCGGATGAATACTGGGGCAAGAACATAACTCGCCTTATTGACTATGGCATCGCAGAGCGTCTCAACCTTCGCAGCGTCAAGCTTGTCGCCGATGGTTTGTCCTACTGGATATGTTACAACCTGTATGACTAACACAACTCAAGGTGCACTTGGATCCTTTGGAGCAGCCCTATTAGAACCGGTCCGTGCTATCCCTTATCATGGGGATGATTCATTGACCCAGAACAGTACTCGGACAACCCATCGACAGACGGGCTCATGCTCGTGCAACCACAGACATTGTCAACCCTTGTGAAACAATTATGGGTAGATGGCTGGCAAGTGGTGTGTATTCAACGTACCGTATGCTCGTCTCTGATCGCTGACTGTACCGTTGGTGTAGAATATCCACTGTATCGGTGACCGTGCCAATCACGTTGTACTCGACATCTTTGAAGACATCCTATCTAATCCGGACAACGGGAATGCGACCCAACGACGTCCGCGCATTGAGCATGCACAAATCATGACCCTTGACGACCTAGAGCGAGTTGGACGGCTTCAAGGTGCGTCTTACCTTTTCTTCCTGACAATTAGATCGCTGAAACACAAGCAGTGATACCCAGCGTGCAACCCACACATGCGTACGTCTTATGATCTAACCTCTAAAGATTGATATAACCTTCCACATCACAGAACGAGCGACATGTGGTATGCAGAACGACGTTTGGTAACTTCATCCTCTCGCTCAGTTACTATTTTCCTGAGTGAGCTTACTAGGGGCCGGAAAGGATCAGAGGAGCGTACGCATACCAGACGATGATCCAGTGTGTTTTTCTTTTTTCACGGTCGTTGTGAGCCTGGAAGCTGACCATCTGTCTAAGAACATCCACTACCGGGGTTCTACCTCTCGGTTCCGACTTTCCTGTCGAAGGCATCAACCCTCTGTTAGGATTCTACGCTGCCGTATCTCGTCTCTCCCCTTCCGGCGACTCGCCCCATGGATCACAAGGATGGTACGATCCATATCTCATATAGTCACTGACCAAGCCACTCATTCGTGATTCGTTCCAGGTATGCGTCGGAACGTCTCACTCGGGCACAAGCACTCAAAGGCATGACGCTGGACGCTGCCTATGCTGCGTTTGCAGAAGATAAATTAGGCTCGCTCTCGATCGGCAAGAAGGCAGACTTTGTCGTTCTGGATCGGGATGTCATGACCGTCCCGGTGTCCGAGGTTCTGGCGACGAAAGTAAAGGCGACAGTCATAGATGGCGAGGTGGTTTATGGCAACCTATGAAGATTCTCAGTGAGAAATGGGATCATGTATTATATCTGCATACATACTACGCGAGCGCGGTAGTAGTGCCCGGATCTGCAAACCCAGACCACCTGGGCTTAGTGCTGACGAAGCATTCCCTGGTGCTTCTCAGTTATATAGCAATGACCTATAGCATTTCTGAATCGCAGTCAGAACTCGGTATGATATTTGGATACGGCTTATGGCCGATCTCATCAGCAGTCCTAGCAAGCTGTCAATGCGCTAATAGTTCCCAACCCGAGTGGAATGATTCTTCTCCCATTTTCTAGACATGCAATCACGGTCAAGTCATCTCTGGCCCGAATGCGACGAACATGGTCCAGTGTATTTGGGTACTTGACTCGATCGGCTCTAAAAACTTTGAGCGCGGGCCAGCGGTAGTGGCGATATGCCGTGATACTGTCGAGCTTGGCCTCTCCTTCCGGGGAGTTCCAGATGGGCAGAGTCGACCATCTAGAACTCGCCGAGGTTGAGTGGTTGGCAGCTCTGTTAACGGGGAGACCAGGGAGTGAAGGCAGAGTTACTTTCCCTTGATGTTTTGCCCCTCCCGGTTAGTATGCCCAGCTCTGCTTATGATCTGAGACTTGCAGAGCAGGGAGCAAAGCAAAGTTGTAAGTCACTTTTACTTCGTAATTTACCTCATCTCAGAGTCTACCTGATCCATCTTCTCCATTTCGGGATCGGCGGCCACCAGAAACATGTGGTTAACACTACCGTAGACAAACGTCTGTGTCAGAATGGTCACAAATAATTCAATAGTCAAAAATGAGGCCAGCCTACATAATCTGCCTCAGATCTATTGAAGGCAAGCCCCCATCGTCTGCCTCGCCAACCGTACTACGATCCGGAACCCTCTGCGTTGACTCCTCGCGACGCAAGACGAGGCTTGGTCTCTTCCTCGAGTCGATCAAGTTGCATATCCGCAGTTGGGAACGACACGATGTCTTCGTCGTCAACTTCGTTCGCGTGGTCCTCGAACTCCATACCATCGATTTCATCAGTGAGAGAGTTGTACTCATCGACGTCTTTCTGGTGCATCATGCGCAAATACTTTAGGTGATGTTCCACCTCTTTGAGCTCCCAAGCGGAGGCCAATGCTCGAAGACGCCGTGCCTCACGGCCAGCCTGCTTCATCAAGGCACCCTCTTGTCGCGCCTTGTCTGACAAGGGCTTCAGTGCCTTGGGAAAAGGGCGTTCAGCCTGAGGGTGCGTTACATAAGTCCAAAATCGATCATACTAACGACAGTCAATCTTCACCTTCTTAGCGTCTCTGTGAGAGATGCTTTCCCTCTCTGATATCCTTGCTAAAAAGCGTAATTCCAAGGCGAGTGTGCAATTTTGCGGTTGATCCGCCGATATGGATGAGAATTCAAAGCCTTGTGTCAGCCTCGTGGACTTCGAGGACGCTTGCTCAGCATTCAGAGAAGAGGTGCCGATGGGAGCGCTGGAGGATGATGGGATTGGATGGGCTGAAGCGATGGGATTGGATAATGCCTGGTGAGATGGATCCGAGCAAAAAGGGAGGGCCGCAGGACTATGTCTCGGCGTGAGGTCGATGTCTCCAGTTTGAATCATGGTACGGATATTCTTCGATCTATTCTGAAAGCACGAAAAATGGTCAATCTGACAGTTATGGGGATCGTAGAGCCTAGCAGCATCGGAGCTTAAAGCACCTTCAGCACAGACAAATCAGAATCTGTGTCGCTCATCGAATCCCAACCGTTGTGAACAGTTTGGCGAAAATCCATGCCGGCTGGTCCCGGTATGGAAATGGCCGAAAGTTTCTGCCTCTTGCAATTGCAGGTCATTGATTAGAAGCCTCCTCTGAGCCATCGTCCCTACTTCTTTGTGTCGTGCCAAGCAAACTAGCTGGTCACTGTGGACAGTCCCGATCAACCCCCTTCAATCGTTACGGCGGAGTGCTGGACGGGTAGCGGTCGGCCCGGAGTAGCGGTATTAGCCCCTGATGCGAACTATCACACTTGTGTAGTAGCCGTCCATAAACATAGTTCACGATGGTAAGCAGTGTTCCACCAGAATCCCTCAATTCCGAAACTCCAATTAGTTCTAGGCGGTTAGCACAGGAAACTCACCTTTGTTTCGCATCTAACAAAGACACGGGTTTGTTGTCCAAACCCGGCCTTTCAGACGGAAGCCCACACACTTTTGAGAGGATGGCGAATGGCCCAGGCTACCAGAAAGGGAAAGATGAATATTTACTCGTACTCAAGCCGAATGGTCACTGATCTGATAGTTCCGCAGCACAACTAGAAGTCGAGTGCAGCATCCCCGTTGCTTAAAACGGTTACAACGGAAGTCACATACATGATCTGCACCCGTGCCGTGAGCGCAAACTAAGTACCTGTAATTCATAAAAGTCAGCCACATGCAAGCGTTCATTTCGGGCGTTTTGCAAATAGGTTAAAACCTACAATACGACCTAAGAAAGATGGACGGTGTTAAATTATGGGCTGGAGACCGCAAACGGGCGGGGTATGGGGTGGAGAACGTCCTTCAGCGACGCAAGGACAAGGATAGGATCATCACTTACTTGTCGACTGTCCATGTCAGGTTGAAAGCCGAACTATGAGGCACGATGCATCGTTCGCGGAGATCGACGATATTGGGGATGCGATGCGCGCAGCGGACGCGGAGAAAACGAAATGGGATCGGAATTTCAGGCCAACATCTCGCCGGCTAAACACTTGACGGGGCAATCCCTGAAGGAAATGATGAAGCAAAACGGCTAGAAAGGTGTCGCGACCTTCCCCAAAGTGTGCGGTAATCACATTTCGGCGTGTCCTAGTACTCGAGACTAGCATGTACACCATGAAGGCTCTAATATTGTTCGGAAGCATGGATTCATGAGAAGAGCTAGATAAAGAAGGTCATCTCACCGACAATGCCCGACACGTACTTGAACTCAGTGCGCTTGCTTGCCTGCCAGCCCAATGCAAGAGCGGAGAAAAGAAAGGAGGACGACAAAAGCACAGGTGTTACTGAAACGATCTATCCCTGTCCAGGGACCACCTGGGGGACTGGCCCTCCCATATGTAAGTTAGCAACTTCAAGGAAGTCGCTGTAAACTTGAAGCTGAGTTGGCACGGACCGGCACCTGCCGTCTCGAAATCCACCGCAGTCGCACGCCCGTACGTCCGCGAGGCAAACTCAAGCAACTTCACCACCATGGACCGGACACCTTGACACGGCAAGTATAGTGGGCTAATGGCCCGTCCGCCAGATCGTCGTCTTCGTCGTCTGTTTCACGCTTCATTCAATTAGCGTCAGGATAACATTTTTCTTTCTTTACTTGGTTTGTGGTATTTTGAAGGAATAGAAACTCGAGCTACATCACATACACTAATGTCCGCTCTCAAGTCCGGCCTTGCTTACCCTCCGCAAGGGTTGAAGCGTATTTTCATCGACCGGCGCCCTACGCATGTGCCGATAACGTCCCTCCTTATCCTTGATCTCCATATCCTGGCCAATGGCGACCTCCCCCGGGTCCTCCGAGTCCGGCACCGTGAACATGGGAGGCAAACTCTCCCGTACATGGCCCGGTCTCCGATTTTGTGCGGCATACCCATAGCTAGTCTGTGGATCTCCTGTGCTGTCTCCCTGCGCTGGGTTAACCGGTACCACGCCGACTGACTTCCCCCCGAGTTCTTGTTCCTCGAATGTCATCAGTTCCGAGACGAAGCCGATGTTCGGAGAGATCCCTTTGCGACGCTCGAGGACAAATGCATAGGCACGCGCGAGCGTCCAATGATTTGCGTGAATGAGGTAGGCCATCACGGCGGTGACAGAACGCGACTTGCCCGCTTTGCAATGCACGTAGGTGCTCGCACCGAACAGACTTGCATCATCTTTGCAAAAAGAAACGGGTCAAAAATACGGATCGAGTGAGCGGGATGATTAAATGACGACTCCGATTTCAATAGGAAAAGTAGGAAAGAAAACGTAAAGAAAGATGTCCTACCTAGTATCTCACAAGCCTCCAGGAGCCCCCTAGTAATTTTGTCCTCTTCCACCGTATCCCTCATCGGGATCCTTGTATATCGCTCAAAATTCCCTCTTAGATTGAGCCCATGATCGTCATCACACTCGGCTGCAATATTCAGTATCCTTTTGATCCCCAGCGACTTGAGTTCCTGCACGTGCTCTGGTAGAGTCAGCTCCGGGCCGAGATACAAGAAATTCGGAAGTATCATGGACACGGTAAAGATCGGCAACTCGCTCTCTGTAGAGGTTGTCTGGAGGCTATCTGGTCGTGCTGTGCTTGGTGATGGCGGATAAGATATACCCAGTGGTGTGTCGGGCGTACGGGGTGGTGTCGGACGGGTGAATCTAGGAGATGGGGGAGGGAGGAACTCGGCAGGGCTGGTTACCCAGCGGGGCGACGTTACGGGAGGCGTATGATTCGAATGCAAGAGATTGAGATGGGAAGGCGATTGTGGAGGAAGATAAAGCGTGTTGCCATTGGGGCTCCCTGAGAGTTGTGAGGGAGTAATGGGGAGTGTTGCGGAACGCATAGGCGCAGTGCGAATTTGAAGACGGGGAAGTTGTTGTTCGCCACCTCCGTTTGTGATTATACGCGTGAGATTTGGGATACTTGGACGTCGTGGGGCAGCGGGTCGACGGAATGACAATTGTGATGGTGGAGGTGAACCGTCAGAGTCGTTTAGCTGGTCCGAAGTTGTTGTAGACATGGCCGGTAACGGTGATGGCAAGGGTTGATCGATTTCGAAATGGGTCTGGGTTGGACCAGAGGTATTAAGCTGGAAGAGGCCCCTGCTCTTCGCGCTCTTCAATGGCGACTCCAAATGTCCGTGATCTGGAGGATGGAGAGATTGGGTTATTAGGTGACTTTTAAGAATTGGATGGGACTGGGCGGCTGCTATACCGCCACGCAAGTAATGTACGCGACGCTGACCGGGGAAAGATGATATGAGGGAGAGGAGAGCCCAAGCGGTGACCTGAAGGTTGTTAATTTCAGAGTCGTCTGTTTCCTCACCATGTATGATGACGACGTCGCCGTCCCAGGAGGCAGAGGACGGAAGCGCATCCCAGCGATGCTTGTCCTGGTCTGAAACGATGAATTGACGGAGAGCGGCGAGAGACTGGAAGCCGTTTCCTGGCTTGCGACAACGCTTGAGGATGAGGGAAGGAATGGCGATGTTGACGCTGTCGATGAAGTGGGATGCATGATACGCAGCGAGGGGTCGTGTGTCGACGATAATGGGATGCTTTGGCGCGACGAGATGGTCGGAGAGGACGTCAGGACTCCATGCGGACGCGGGTATGGCGCGGTCGGGGATGTCTGTGGGGAAGCGGTTGTCGTCTGGGGTGTAGTAGGCCGAGGACGGCGTTGGGGTCGGCTGATTGGGGGAGGAGAGCTTTGGGAGGGCAGAAAAGGAGCGTATGGGGCGGAGACGGAGATTGTTCTGTACGCTTGCACGCAACTTGGCGAGGTCGGCAAGTGCGCGTGCGAGATCGTCGTGGCTGTCGTCGATGGGGAGGATGGTGAAGTCGTGGGCGGGTGAGAGAGTGGCGAACTCGTCGTCGTCGTCGGTGTCGGTGTCGGGATGCATCGGTGGTGACTTGACGCGTTGGGGGGGCATCTTGGTGGAGGAGGACTATGATGGACATATGGAATGGGGGGGTTATTTAATTTTCGTGGAGGGGTCGTGTCAAGAATTGAAACTCCTTTTATTATAGCGGTCTCGTCCGTGCCAGTCAACGACTCCAGCAACAAGAATGTCCTACAAACCCGCCGCCTATCGATCCCAGCAGTCAGTCGACCAGAGCGAGTTCAAATATCGCTCGCAAGTAAACCAACTTCAGGAATTCTTTCCCGGTTACTCCGTCGAAGGCACGTCTCCGTCCTCGTCCTCCTGCCTGTCTTCATCTCACCCTTGTTCCTCAGACCTTCAGTCCCTTCTCGTCGAAGTTGCCGGCGACGTTCAGATTGCGGCACAGAGAATCAGCGAAGGTCTTTTTTCTCTTCTTTTTTCCCTCCTTCCCCATCTCAATCGCTCGCTATCACAGGTCATGCCGAACAGTGGGGCTCCGTGAAAAGTAAAAAAGACAAAAAACCTGTTACTGCTTCAAACCCAAGCTCAAAGGATCACCCCAACTCTCGCGATCGTACTGACTCGCGTGGTGGCCGAGGCGGTCGTGGCGGTCGCAGTGGTTCAAGAGGTGCCCGCGGTCGCGGCTCAGCACGAGGTGGGTCCGGGGTGAACGGCCACGCCTCACGCCCTTCATATCCCGGAAAACCCTCCTCGCCTGCCCCGGATTCCTCGGACAAACTGCCCACAGAAAATTTCTCCGACCCTGTCCAACTCGACAAGACTGATTCATCAAACGACGTCCCTTCAGCATCGCACAACTCGCTTTCCGACTCCAATCTCCCCGCGGAGCTTTCTGTACCGGATGTCTCTCCTCCTGCCCAGTCTTCTTCGACGCCATCCTCATGGGGTGTTGCTACTTGGGGTGCACAAGACCACTCTACATCTCTACCTCCCACATCAACACCGCCAATATCGGCTGTTCAAAGGCCAGCGAAGCTGCCAGCAACGTCCAAACTTTCTTGGGCTCAAATTGCACGGTCCGAGTCTCCCTTTTTATTCTCCGCCCGTATCCCTTCTCATCCATCTTTCAGACCACAAGAAAAACCTGCCGTTGCACCACCACCCCCGGTAGCTCCGCGTGCCTCGCTCCCTTCTGTACCTGAACCAGCTGAACCCATCCCGGCACCACTCGCTAATGGCGATTCAGACGTGATAGGCGACGGTTGGGAGGATCCAATAACCGTCCAACCCCCTACTTGGGATGACGAGCCACAGGTTAAACCTCCCCCCGAAGACGCCTGGTCCTCCCCAGCACAGACCCAACCAGATGTCCTGGATGAAACTCCTGCCTCTCTGCTTCAAGAGGAACTTGCACCCGAGATCCCTGCACCCATACCTTCCGAACCGGTCTCGGCTCCCCCGCAACCAGCGGAAGAGCCAATCGCAGCCCCAACGCCATCCAAATCACCAGTCTCTGTCCCTCCACGGTCGTCTGCTGCTTCACACCGTAATGCAAACAAGTACAAGGCAACTGACCAAGCCGTCGTCATGCCCACCTTGAATTTCAACCCAAGTCTCGAAAAAGTTGGCATGCAATTTGGCAGCTTGAGCCTCGGCGGTGATGTGATCGAATTTTCCCCGTGAGTAATCGTTTACATTGATCAATGTCTCGACTAATTGATATCGGCAGGACCGAACCCGCGCCGGCTCCCGAACCTGCTGTAATCAAGGCAAAGCAGTCTCCTCAGCAGCCTATCCAGCTATTGCCGCAGGCTCCAGCACCCCCCGCAGAGTCACCCGTGGCTACGTCCCCAGTGCAATCTACCACTACACCATCTCAAATCGCACCACAACAGCAGGCAGTGCCTCCTGCGCCAGCCCCGGTCCCAGCCTCTGCACCCGTACCCACTTCCATTCCCCAATCTCAGTCCTCGCTCACGTCCGCCATCTCACATGCCTCAATATCAACCTCTGCGAGCCAGTCGATAATCTCTAGCTCCTTCTCCCAACAACCTCAGGCTTCCTTCCACCCATCCCTTTCCCAACACCAGCAACAAGCACCTTTGACCCAGCATCAAGTACCGACTCACCAATATACCCACCACAGCCTCCCTTCTCACCACGAAGCCACCCAAAATGCAGTCCAACAGTCTCAACACGCAGCACAGGCTTCGCAACCCCAAGCCTCCGCGGCTCACTCTGCATACTTCCGGCAACCGGAAGTACCTTACTTCCATACTCCCACTCCACCCGCTGGACAGGGTCAGGATTACAACATCTTTGGTCAAATTGGTCAACAGCATCCTTCTCAGGCATCGCATCTGGGTGCATTCGCCAGCAATGACTATGGATACGGCGATAACCAGAGGGTATGTGTTCCCATCCATCTTTGAGTACGCGACTGAGGCGATTTAGGGCTTTTACGACTCGTATGCTCAATCGCCTGCCTTCGGTGGCAGTCGTAACGTTCTTGGTCATGATGACGTCAAAGGTCTTCCCGCCTCCCAGCAACTCCCCGGAAATACCGTCCTCCCGCCTTCAAACGCCCAGTCTTCCCAACTACCTCCCCAGGGTAGCGCGCAGCCGCAACCATCTGGCGGCCAAGGCCCCCAGCAAAGTTATCCTCCTCCCGTCCCCTACTACTATCCTTACCCGCAGAATCAGTACTATGGCACCCCATACAATTCAGGCTACGGTGTCCCCCAGCCGTTCGTCAAGTATCCCACCATGTTTCAGCCTGGACCTCCTACTCAAGGCGCTGCACCCTCGCCAGGAGGCAAGCAAGGTCCTGGCTCTGTACAATCGCAATCAGACCATTATGGACGTGGGCTTTACGGTCAACAACACCAGCTTCCAACCTCTACGTATGATGATCTCGGATATCAGCACCATGCACAACAGCACAACCACACGCAAGGGGTGAACAACCTTACATCGAGCGAGTATAGCAAGCATCCACAGCTGTACGGTGGACAAGCTATCCAAAGTTTTATGGGACTGAGCCAGGGCAATGCGGCCACGTCTGGCCCTTCGTTGGCTCAACGCGCGGGTGGTACGTCTCCCGAGACGGCATACAAACCTTACTCTCAAAATGTTGGCGTGAAAGATGGCGCTGCAGGTGTTGGTGTTGGCCAAGGCGTCGGCCAGCCCCAGTCAGGGCGTGGTGTTCAGCAAGCACACAGTCAAAGTGGTTTCTACGCGGGTAATCGCTTCGGTTCGAGCGCTGGCACAGGCGGGCCCCAGGCGCAACAAGCGCAACAAGCTACTCAAGGCCCACAAGCACATGTGGGGTACCCACAGAGCAACTCGGATGCCAACTTTTATCAGTATCAGCAAAGGCAACAGCAGGGCTACTGGCAGTAATTAAAGGAATATTTTAGTTGACTGTTTTTGGTGTGTTCTGTTTATGTCTCTGATCACATTCAGGTTTCGTTCTCCATTGTTCCGTATTTTTCGTCTTCTTTCCTATACTCTCTTATTCATCTCCCTCATCGCGTCTCTCTCTCCCTCTTGCTTCAGCTGTTTGATATCATAGTTGTTATAGTTCCTGAAGCAGTATTCATTGCAATGTACTTCCTAGCAACATGTCTCTAAAAGACAGCTCCTCTTAATACCTTATGTTTGGTGTGAGCAGTGTCGTCTCCATGTCAGACCCACAGGTTAGATCTTAGGGTCATACACCAGGCAATCTTCTTAAACGAGGAAAGATCTGCTCCGTGAGTTTGTGCGCACACAGTTTGCCAGCATAAACAGCGATGCATATACAGAAGCGATGCGAGTATAAAAAAATGCCGCCTCATAGAGCGTTTACAGAACGACATGCAAAGACACGAGCAATAGGATGGTCCCCATCTCTCCCTCGTTTTTTTTACCGCAAGCGGCTGTCAGACGTCCCCAAGGTCAGCTCAAACGAACGATGACAGGAGAAAGTAAAGGGTGCTGACCGGGCTTCACGCTCACTCTCCAACAACGCCAGGATGTCCTCTTCCCGAACGGGGCCTTTGACGTTTCGGATGATCGTGCGCGTCGTGTCGTCCATGAACTCGACGCGTACTTGGGTGACACCACCCCGCGATCCGGTGCGTCCGAGGACCTATAGAACCACTGTCAGCGTACGACAACACCGGGTATGTTGAAAGTGACCTTGATGACTTTGGCAAGCTTGACGGGTGCTTTCGATGAATCCTGAGAGGCGTGGGTGTGAGTTGGCGAAGGGGACGAGGTGTGGACGTACCATTTGGATGAAGAGGATTGGAATCGGATGTGAATCGCACCAGCGGTTTGTGTGGATGTATGGCTTGCAAAACAAGATTAAGGTTCAGAATACATATGAAACTCCGCCGGCTAAATCCGAATGAAGGCAACTCTTGCTTATCCAGACAAGTGTAGTGCTTTCCTATCCTGACCAACAACCGGGGTATCCTATCATTTCACTGGTCCGGGATAAGGGAATAAAAAAAAGGTAGAAATATCAATATCCAAACACAATATGACTCGTACTCGTACGGTAATACATCTAATCATAAAAATATACACCGAGAGAAACAAGGGGAGACAGAACTAACGGATAGCATGTAGGAAAACAAAAACAGAACCAAGGTCGGTCCAGATCTTTTCGACTGGCCGAAAAATCATAACATGTGAATCAAGAACATACAACATAGATGCTCGTAGACCGGGGGCATAGAAGGTTACTCTTCGACTGTCACTGTTCGTCGTGGTGTGCCTCCTCTTTGACGCGCACGAGACTCGGCAAACGCGCTCGGTGCGACGAAAATAGCTTCCGCAAAGGCATAGGCAACACCAACGGCGGCGTTGAGGATCCGCCATTGGGGTCCAATAATATCTATACCTTCGACTGTAGCATCGAGGGCTTTGTACGGGTAACCGTACTGAGCAGCCAGACGCGCGATGGATGCCGTGAGAGAGTCGAGAGGAAGCACGCGGGGAACGCGTGCAGAGGTGGCGTTTGCAGGATGGAACGAGATGACGGAGCCAAGCACAGCAGGGATGATCAGAGTAGGTATCGACCAGTGCAAGAGAACACTCCAAAATGCGACCGATTGGAAGGTCACCAACGGAGGATAAGGAACTGCAAGTGTCCACACCCCAGTGTCAACGACCCGCGGCACATGAATCTAGCATGAAATCAACTACCGAAACAGGTTCAAAAGGAAACGCTCATACCTCCAAGAGTCTCCACGGAATCACTTGATATAAAACATAGAGGAGCTCGAACAAAGCAGTGATGAGCGAGATGTTGAGAGAATTCGAGAGTGTCTGACATGAAGAGGGCTAAGTGACGCCAAATGGAATCAGATTTGACATACAGATCTGGAAGCCAGCAAATACGCGCGAGCATGCTGTTCGGCACCGGTCTGCAACGTCTTGAACGTGGTATCAGCAAGTTCAAGGGGCTGCTTCGGAATGTTTCGCAGAATACTGCGTGGAGTCGACGTGAACAGCATACTACGCTCCTTCAGCGGAGTGTGTGTGGGAGGTGCGCTAGGAGTCTCTTCCTCGGACGGCGAGATAGGAGCGTTCCTAAGCATCATTGACACCTCCTGAGCCTCCGGCGCGGGGGTTGTCTCAGGGAGAGGGTTTCGACGCGTAGAGCGAGTGGAAGGTGGAGTAGCCAACTTCTTTTCTGATATCTCCTCGACCGAATCCGAGATGGGCGATGAGGCGGGGTGTCTGAGGGGGAATGAGCTAGACAGCGGTAGTACGCATAAGGAGGGACGCACGCGTGGTGTACAGTCTTCTTGCGCCTGAAGAAAAGACCCGCGAAGACGGGATTGTCCTCGAATGCAGCCTGATTGTCATCGAGATGTTTTCGGATTCGATGCTGGACATCCTCTTTCGTGCCAGTATCGCTGATATGCAGGGCCAAGGCTATTTCCCTAAGCTCTGCCTTCTTCTTAGATTGGAGGGAGCCAGAGTACGCGGCCATTTTCATCGTGTTTGTGGTGTGGCCGACGAAGATGAGAAGTACGGGATAATGTGGTTTGGGATGAAGGCCAATAAGTACGAATTCAATCAACATCAACAAATCGCGTAGACACGTAGCACGTGACACAACCCCACATAACATAGACCCCGTGTGCCTGCTATTCGGGGTCCCTTCTGTGATGTGAACCCAATTTGGCTACTTCGGATGATCATGGAAACAGTTATACAACAGCATGCCGGTGAAGGCCGCTCCTTCTCTTTTATCCTCTGGTAGGATATCCACAGACAGCGAGCTACATGCGCTCGATTGTCTACTTTTTATCTTTTATCTTGCTTGCCAGTCAAAGTCAGTTCCTCGTTCCTGACACCGGTTGGTGGTTAATTTAGTACCTCCCAGCGCTTGCGTTGACTATCGACGTCGGTGGCAACCTCGGCAACATATCTGCTAGCAACTTCCTCAATGTTACGGACACATATCTTGTGACCGACGTGAGCCCCTAGTAATCTCTCGTAGGTTGTCGGTTCACGAATCCATCCGTACTCAGTGCCAAACTCCGTGCGGCACTGCGAACTCTATTATCAACGTAAGTACTTACCCGCCCTCCGGATCCGTGCAGTAATGTCATACACAAATGCCTCTTTTCAGAGTTGCGGTATCGACGATCGGTGCCTTTGCAGCGCAACCACGGTCGCTGCGATCACTGGCTGCCAACAATGCATGTTCAGCAGTCTTGTCGCTAATTTCGCCACAAGCACGGATCCCCGGGCAGGTTCTGCCCCTGCACTTATAGGTAACGTCGCAACGTTTGCATTTCGTCTTTCGCCTGTGTTCACGTAGTGCGGAAGCTTATTCAACGGCATGTTTGGCCGTCAATGTCACCGTCCCAGCCTCCCTTGTCACCTTGACAACCACTCCAGACTGGGGTGGTCCTATTCAGGTTAAGCTTACCACTGGGGAAACGGTGTTTACTGTGGCCGCTGCCGCTTTTCTGGGTGGAGGCGCTCTTTTTATTTTGTCCAACGTCGAATGATGATGATGATGGAATTGGCATAATTTGTCTGGTGTATAGGAGTAAATACCCGAAAGAGGGATGTTTGTGGCTGTGTTGTACAATATTAATTGCTCCTCGTCAAGAAAAGACGGCCTGCTTCAAGCTGCAGCTGGCTTTTAACACTCCTTATAATTATTCTGTGCCACGACTGTCCTGGCCAGAGTGCGATATTCACTATGCACAATGCTTGTTCCTCCTTCGTCGCTTCGCGCGGACCACATCCCCTAGCAAATGCTTCGCATCGGCGTTCGACGTTCATTGGCATCCGAAACTACTTCAGAGGCTTATCCAGACAAACCGACTCAAGTGCCGTATACGCGTCGCGTCCTCGTCTGCGTCGTGCTCAGAGTTTTTCTTCCTCGGTTGCCGGTCGCGCTGCCACAGCTGCACACTACAAGCCGTCCCAATATGAACTTCCGACGGACGTCTACTTTTCCGAAAATTCACCCCTCTCCGCGTCCCCTCGGTTCGATTGGAGACTGCGAGCCACATCACGCAGTCGCAGCAGGCACGGTTCGTCCGGGAAACCAAATGGCGCTCGGGTATACGTGAAACGCGTCGTGCCTTCGTACACCCAAGTCCGTCCAGGCGAGCCACTGCATGAAGAGATCCAGGCTTACCATGATCAGTATGTTTCCATGCCTGTCGATGAACACCGCAACTGAACTGCCACAGTTTTTTACCCCTTTTAGACGCTGAACAAGCAGAGGACGAATCGGTCCTTCGTGATCGTCTGTCCAGCTGGTCGCTGTCTCGTTTACGTGAGGAAGGGTATACCATCACGGACCTCTATGCGTTTTGGGTCGAGGCGCCACAGTTTCGGAAACCGATCGCGTGTTTTTCCTTAGGCCCAGGGATCATTGTGCCGGAGCACCGATTCGAGCAAGTGTTTCATTTCAGACGGGTCAAGAGTAGTGCATACTCATCTTTCTCTGTCTAGAAATGGGACCCAGGTCCTGCTGTCACGCGTGGACCCTCTTCAAGAGGTGCCGTTGCGGGGCACCATCTTGGCGAGCAACGCTACCCAAC
Source organism: Fistulinella prunicolor (assembly GCA_038089875.1). Taxonomy (NCBI): domain Eukaryota; kingdom Fungi; phylum Basidiomycota; class Agaricomycetes; order Boletales; family Boletaceae; genus Fistulinella; species Fistulinella prunicolor. The sequence goes on along the minus strand of JBBPLP010000072.1, from coordinate 7,976 downwards.
TTCGTGTCGTGTTTGACCACAAGTTCGATCTCGACGGTCTGTGGCGCCTGGACGTTGGGCGGTCCAACATCATCTTTGAGCGGATGCGTGCTGCCATGTTGCACTTTCACCATGATCCAGCCGTGTTGGAAACCAGTCAAACGCCAGATAAGCAGTTCGTCACGCAAGGTACCCACCTTCGCGACGTGTTGCTCCGTTCGTTTTCCCCCATATCCACCTCTTTGCATCAGCCCTTGCAAGCACCTGACGAAGTCGAGTACGTTTCCCATGAGACGTTGGAACATCAAAGTCGAGACAACCATGGATATGGTGGTGCATTCAAGGGCGACATGAGGATTCAGAGCTGGGCACGGCGGTATGCTCGGGAAAACTCAATCGAGATGGACGGGGACCCTGTGTTGGACGGGTTGAATGCGACGCAAATTCGTGCTGTCGCGATGATGATCGGGGAACGCGTTTCCCTGGTTCAAGGTGTAAGCCCGTCATTGATATTCGACGAGTTCTGTTTTGTTTGACTGTCTGAAATTTAGCCTCCGGGGACGGGGAAGACGAAGACGATCGTCGAAACTGTCAAATTACTCAAGGTAGGTTGCGCCGACTGACAGCCTTGACGTATGGGTGAAACTCTAACGCCAATTAATCTAGGCGCACTTTGAAGTGCATCATCCGATTCTTGTCTGTGCGTATACCAACGCGGCGGTGGATAACCTTGTAGAAGGCTTTGCGGACACCGGGTTGAAGCCTCTGCGCATCGGCTTCCGTGGCAAGATAAAAGACAGCCTCACTGCGCACACGCTGGACTACAAGCTCAGTCAACATCCTCTCAAGTCAAAAGTAGATAGGCTCCTCGAAGAGAAAAAAGACGCGGAGAAAAAGTTGTTTGGCTTGACCAAGAGAATCGAAGCTGTACAGAGAGCCCCGACGACGCAGGCTGCAGGGCGTCTCGACCAAATGCGGTCGACCTTGCTTGCGCGAGAGCGCCAGTCGATGGCGATAGCTGCGAAATTGTATGCGATCCATCAGGAAATGCTACGTGACATCACCGCGGACGCGGATGTAGTACGTGTTCATCTTCGATTTTTTTTCTGTGTTCTCTGACGTCGTGGAAGATTTGTACGACTTGCATTACTTCGGCGAGCGTCGCGCTTAACGTACTGGACTTTCCCGTTGTTTTCCTGGACGAAGCGTCCATGTCAACGGAGCCGGCATCGCTGATACCATTAATGAAAGGCGTATGTGTTTCACATTGAATTTCTCTACCGAATTCCGATGTACGAGCGCTGTAGTCACAACACGTTGCCCTCATCGGAGATCACAAGCAACTTCCGCCTGTCATTGCGAGCCGCGAAGCACAGGTCAAGGGTCTTGGAACGAGTCTCTTTGAGAGACTGACCGAAGAAGGGGGTGGGTACTTCCTTTTTTTCTTTTTCTGTTGACGAGGTGTTCATTAGTCATTGTTGCTTAGTGGTGCCGTCAATTATGTTGGACGTCCAATACCGGATGCATCCGTCGATATCGCAGTTCCCGTCGCTAGAGTTTTACAATCTTTCCTTGCGGGATGGGACGGTGGACAGTCTGGGAAATATCTCGCCGAAGCTCATCCCTCCACTTTCGAGCCATCTGCCGTTGGATGCGTCGACTGGCCATCGGGAGCCTGTCGTCTTTCTGGACCACGGGGGATCTGAGACTGCGAAAGATCGCAGCAGGGTGAATTGGAATGAAGCACGTATCGTTTGCAGTGTTGTGGAGGATCTGCTGCTGAAGAACGAGGTTCGTTGCACGCAAACGTCCGAGTGGAACGTACTAATCGGGTTTTCTGGAAAAAGTACCTCGGTGGAGAAGACATTGGGATTATAGCGCCTTACGTCGCACAAGTCTCGTTACTGACACGTCTGCTTAACTCCGATGAGAAGTATCGAAAGCGCTTCTGTGGCACGTTGGGCGAGCGTCGGAGGGTGGAGCTCTCTAACGTCGATATCAAGACGGTGGACGGGTTTGAGGGTCGGGAAAAGGAGGTAATCATTTTTTCCACTGTCCGCAACAATCCGTCGGGGCAGATTGGATTTCTTGCCGATAGGCGGAGACTGAACGTCGGCCTCACACGGGCGAAGCGGGGGCTATTCATTATTGGGAGTATCAACACGTTGAAAGAGAGTAAGAGGAGCAAGGGACACGCTGACGAGGGTGGGCCGTGTACGGGCCGCGGGGGAAGGGGTGGTGAAACGTGGAGACGATACACCGAGTATCTGGTGGCGCAGCGTATGGTGCTTGAGTTGACAGGGGATCGACTGCACAGGGCGTTGTACGGAAACATGGCCGCAATGTTGCGTTCGCCGAGTTACCATGTGGGAGCGTACGACGGCCCTTGTTTACATTCGTGAGTGAGTGGTCATGTTTTGTACACGGTTCCCTGTGCAGCACGGTTTATGGAGACGGGACTACCCTGTTCGTGGAGAAAGGACGTAAATGGCGAGTTTGAGTGTCGTACTAGTATGACCAAATGGAATGACTTGGGTGGGATGTGGCAGGCGGTCAGCGCGTGTGCATGCTAGCAAGTCACGATTTCTGTTTTGCATCATGATGAGTCCGTACTGGTACCGCGATCGGCTCACGCCTGAATCGGAGAAAACACGTCAGCGGTTTCAAAACTTCCATGTCGGGGCAGAATGATATTTGTCGTCAACCGACCGCGCAGGGCTGTGAACAAAGCCTCGTCGGCAAGTACGTCTAATATACGTCATGTTAGTGAATGGCTCAGAGTCGGACAGAGGCCAAGTTCCGGTGCGTACGCCCACAACGTGATCGAGAGCCCTGGCGGATCGAGTTATGCTATCGACATTCATTTGCGACGTCCTCGGTGAGTAGAGATTCGCCGAATGGAGACTTCGATGGGGGTTGGTCCTTCGATGCTGACGCTCTTCTTTTTTGACGGGCATTTAGTGAAATGGTGGTGGTACGGTGACCCTGCGTACGGACCGACTGTGACGTACGGAGGGAGGGATATGGCACGTGGCACAGGACTGGGCATCCCTGAAAGACGGTGTGAATGACAGTGCCCAGTGACGGAAGAAATGACCGCCCGCCATCATTCAAAAACGCAGCGTCCTATGCGATCTCGGTCCCCTCGTATTCCCTTTCCCGGCTATTGCAAGTTCTTCGTCCGCTGAAGAATCGCCCCCTTCCATCACTCGACTGCAAATCGCTCCCTATCCCTTGACGACCAACAAATGTCGCCTTCCTTGGCCTCCTCCGATCACCGCTCAAATACGCTCCCTCTCCCCGACACTCTCCACCCTTCCGACCCCCTCCCGATGACCTCCACCGCTCACTGGTCCACCCTCGCTGTCCCCTACGTCCGTCCAGATCTCGCGCCCAACGAGCATTCGTCCACGTACCCAGCCTTCCTTTTGACGCACTCCCGCGCCGTAAAGGCATGTTTCCCTTTGTGTGTGGCACAGCCGTGCTGATATCGAGTGTCAAGGTCCGCAAACATCCCAGCGCGACGTTTCTCTCCCTTGGCCCCGTCTTCGAGTCGCTCGACGATCCCGTCCGTCCTCTTTCTCCCCCGCGTTTCAGTCCACTGATCTCATGCGTGCAGTCCGTGTCCGTGTGGACGCTCAAGGACCTATCTGCGCTCGATCAAGTGTGGGCCGTTTTCAAGTCGCATCATGATGTAAGTGTTTGCTTCTGCGTCTTCGAACCGCCACTATCGGTAGTCAATTTCGGGTCGTCAACCAGCCACGCGCCACGGCGATGCTGGGCAATATTTAGCGAGGCGAGCTACAGCCAGCGAAAACATGAGCGGCAAAAGGGGTTTATCCCCCATGAGTCAGATTTTTTGAAATCAGGCACCCGTTTTGGTCGCCGTATCGCCAACAGGAACCGAGACTCGTGTCCTAACCTCTCCGACGGAGAGGCTCGCCATTTGTTTCTCCTCGGCGATCCTTTCGTCTTCTTTTACGATCACAATATTTGTCGTCCTCACCATGTCTTCCCTCTGACAGGCCTGTATATTTCTCTCCCTCTCCCTCCCATCTTTCGCCACTCTCCCCGCGCTCGAGACAGACCTGGAACCATTCGACAAACTCTACCGCGTCGACGTCCTGTCCAGGGTACGCTCCTTCGTCTCTCCCCGCGCCCCCTCTCACCTGTCACAGTTTCCGTCTCTCCCCGTCATCCAACCCGAGTCCAAGTCCCACAAGCTGCGCATGTCGATATCTACCCCAGATCTCCACAACCGCATTTACATCGGTCATCCCGCCGTCGACGCGCGAACCGCTCCGAAAGCGCAAGGCGACAAGTTTGTGATCTCGAGCAATCCCCCCAATCCGAGGACGACGTTCAGAGTGGGCGACTGGATGTCAGTATCCCAATTTCATTTTTCGCGGTTGCATATCTCATAGGGGCCGCGATCGACCCCTCCCTTATTTGTAATGCCCTTTTCACAACACCCTGCTGACGCCTCTTTCATTAGATGTAATTCTGTCACCTGTGCCGCTCACAACTTTGGGTGAGTGCTTGTTCTTTATCTCCCTTGCTTCGCCGCAGGAGCGGTCGGATACGTGGCCGCCACATGGATGATGGCACGTTTGGGTCCCCGCACAGTTGGCCCAGCCCTGTTTCGTACCAGTCACGGTGTTACCCATATTTACAAATCACTCCACCCTCCTATTTTCGTTGATGAACTCATCCCTTTTCGCTTCCCTCTGAACCCGTCCTCGTCCTATTTTTTCCTCGGTGCCATACACTGCCATGGTTCTGACCGATTCGTTCCCTTGTATGATTCTCCACAGGCGTAATCTGGCTTGCAGAGGTTGTGGTTGTCCGCGTTCAGACAGTCAAGTGGCATCGATGAACCGTCAAGCGCTAGGCCTCTCCTCTGCCCGTCTACCCACCTCTCCGCGTTTCGCTGGCACTGTAGGAAATAATTTGTACTATACTGGCGCACCGATACCAAGTCCCCCCCATTTCGCCGCCCCTCCACATGGTTCGCGGTACTCGCCAGCTGCTCAGCCTGTCACTGGGCCGAAACCTGCGTCACCATCTCACCCCCTCTTAACTCCCTCCGGCCGCTCCTTCTCGGTGGGAGGCAAGGTGCAGAACGTATCCACTGACCCAACCATGCCGTGTATCATGTATTGGCCCGATAACGAGCCCTTCCCCGAACAAGGACAGATCCGCCCGAACAATATCTCTGGAATGCCTGTAAGTCAATCAGGAGCACGAGGGCTGTGTTCGGTCGCTGATTTACGTCGCAGCAGCCCCCCATCTTGAACACGGGGAATCGTGGTCCAATTGAGCATCAACCGGGCGATTGGATCTGCCAGAAGTGCAATTATCTGAACTGGAGACGGCGCAAGGTTTGCCAGACTTGCTACCCATGTAAGCGGCTTCTCTTCCCGTCCTGCCTTGCTACAGTCCTCATTGGATTTCCCCAGACGCTGAGGGCAATGGCGACTCCATCTCGGCTGCAGTGCAGACTGAGCGGATTAACCTATTGACATCCCTTCTCGCTCAAAGCCAACTGCCACTCGGAAGCACGCCTTCCCCTATCGATGCGCCCCGCCGGAATACGGGGGCGCAGATGCAGCACCAGCGCCCACTGGAAGCCGCCATGCCTTCGTCGAGGTTCAGCCGTTCCCAAATGGACCTTCGTACCTCGTCGCAGTATCCCGACGCTCAGTTTATATACGAGACGTCGGGTCCCCATCGACATGGGTCACACTCGTTCCCAAATATGCGAGATTTGGGCGATGTCCTCCCTATCGACGCGCCGGTCCCCCTCTTGCCCTCTTTCTTGCAAGATATTGTCCAGTCTCCCACGTTGTCCCCTACCTCGACCTCTTCTGCCGACCTGTCCGTCGAGGAATATGAGGATAATACACCTTCGCCTCGTCCTGGCCGCGACGGCGACGGCTCCGTCTGCAACTTCCCTCTTGGCAACATTTGGAGGCTCAACGATGAGGAGACGACTAATATTGCCGGCATTGCGCTGCCTCATCACGGGGACCTTGTTGGGAGCAGGAAAAGCAGTCAGGAATTTTTACGTCGCCAGTCTCCCTGATGTGAGTAAAAACCCCGCTTCCCCGTGGAGATTTGACTTATGGTCGGCGCAGCATTGCTTTTTTCCCCGCGACAACGTAGGGTCTAGGACTTTCTTCTCCGATACTGGACTAGTTCGATTTTCTCCTCCGCGGAAAACTCGCATTAGATTATTATTGTTATTTGCCGTCTCTGCTGACGGACTTATGGACTGTTTGGAGTTATCGGGGATCACCACGTCGTCCCTCTGTCAAGTATAGGATCTCTCTGGGTATACTGCATTTTTACATGTTTATCTTGTTCATTTATATTATTTTGGAACATATATATTAGTGTACCTCTCGTAGTACAGCTGAGAAAACTAACGGGTCGATGTCTAGGTACTGTTAAATAGGATTGTTGCAACGTGTAGTAGCTATCCGGTCGTGCCATATACAAATGACCAGTTGACTTGTCTTTTCATGCCTTCCGTCTCGGTCACCGTTCGAGTCCATCCCGATGCGCCCTCTGCCGCTGTCAGATTTCTATCCCGCCACACGTCGTCCCCGTCAGAACCGCAGGCTACAGAATCCGCTCTCCTGCGTTCCATCCGAGGGGCTCTGAGGGGCTCTACATCCAAATCAGTCAACGCCGTCTATGCACCACTCTATGACGACGGATGCGACTCGTGGGCGGAGCAAGAGCTCGCATGGAACGATCGCTGTGTGGTCCTCAGCCATGGCGGCGTCATCCAACGGAAATGGGATTTTTCTGACGAAGATCAGACGATCCAATGTGCGTGCATAGGGAGGTTTGCCTACAGCACCCACACCACAGGTCCCGTGCACGGCAGCGCGCACTACACCAAACCCAGCGACCAGCAGACAGACCCGTCCACGGAGTCCGTCTTTGGCCCTTTCAAAACGGTCCAGGAGGAGCGGCAGAAGAACAAGCACGCCCAAGAGGACGTCTCGGCGGTGTTCGTCTTCCTACGCAGTATCGGCAAGGTCTACCTGATCAACGGGATCGACTACACCTTTTCCCTCCCCTTTCTCGTTCGCAAGGCGTGGCCCCTCCATCCCCATGGCGTCATGATACAGCGCCTCCTCGATCCCCTCGAGATCGACGATTCGCGTGCGACGGGCGACGCACCGTTGCCCACCACGTTCACGATCACGAACCCCTTCTCGGAGCCTGCCGCTGTCGGCATCACAGCGGGCATCGTGGGCGGTTTCCCCGGCCATCCTGCGCGTCTTTCCGACGACGACGAGAGTGACAGGCGACCCCTCGTGATCATCCCTGCCGTTGACGAAGTCGTCTGGGTGTCCCGGAAACCGTTCACCATCGATGACATCCTCATCACGTTCAACGCCGAACGGCGGGAGCTCTCCATCTGGCGCTACATTTATCAACCTGGTCGCCGCACCGCGTCGTCTCGCTTCGATCTCAGTCTCAATCTGGACCGTATGGCGCTCGGAAGCGATGCCGAGGCAGACGTGCTCGCCGCGACTGCGGAACATGGCCGGATGAACGCCGCATTTTGGGCGCAGAGGTTGATTACCCACTCGTATCCTAGCGTGCCGTAAGTGATGTGTCTATGGGGGTGACTCGCTCAGAACGTCGGGTCGTTTTTGTTAGGCAGGGATCGCTGTCCCAGATCTCCGCAGCGCTCTTTGACCAACGATTTGATGGCACGCGCGATCACTCCTTGCTTGCGATCTGCATACCCGGTGCGCCCTCGACGGTCTTTTTGCTCGGCGTGGTGGAGGCGAAGCGGACGGTGGCGTGCTGTTACTTGACCACCATCGATGCCGTGTCCGTGGCCCCCCTCGGTGCCACTCGCAAGGAGATATGGGATTTATTAGCGGTCAAATCGGATGGGTCGTTGGCCATTTTCACGCATGGATTGCAAGAATTGCCGATCCTGTTGAAAACTGCTCAGGCTGCGGATGCTG